>JAHWFP010091569.1:99652-115065 GCA_023313725.1 Lithobius niger | reverse complement strand
TTTTTATATTCTGCTCTTAAAAATTAGAACCTTATTATTATATATTTGTTAAGCCATAGTACTGTATTATAAGTTTGAGCGAGAATGATTCATGTTCATGATTATGATTGTGGTGTTCATTATCTTGTTCTTGTACTTTAAAATTTGATTACTATTCTGTATTATACATTCAGTTTTGTTTTTCTCCGTAATTGTAAAGATGAGGTTATTCTAATTTATTTTATACTTGATGTAACCCATACAAGTTTCTCTTTGAGACTTCGTGGTACAATTGAATAAATAAACAACAATTATTAAAAAAAAAAAAAAAGAATTTGCTATTGTCTGCTGGCATTGTAATTTTCTGTTTCAGGTTGGGCGTAAGAATGGGTCCAGTACCTAAACCTCGCTCTTTGTGGCGCAATCAATTTTTATCCACGGATTTTGTTGATCACGTGTACTTTCACGTGTTACAATAAAACTTATTATTGTATTATTATATGATATTAAAGTGTTCATTAGTTTTCTAGCAGGGGGCGAAACTGGATGGGTAAAATTTGATCCCTTGAAAAACATATTCATTTACGCTACTCAGTACGCTATTGTAAAATGTTCCGTGAGCAAGGTCGACAAAAAACATTTAGCTGAACATAATGCCTTTTTTAAAAAAATGCCGCACCAGACAACTATACGCATTTTTTCAAGCAGCACTGGTTCAGTGAACACAGCGAATTGTAAAGGTTAAAAATAGAGCCAAAAATATATTCAATTATCCCATTTCTCCATCTGTTGGTCTCTCACGAACTCGGTATATGACTTGCCGCACATCAACAATTATTTTCTCTTATTTTGCGGTTGCTATAGGGACGACGATGAAACCTTATCCCAATGGTTTTTGAAATGGTCTCGTTGCTAGGCAAAATAACCGGTAGAGACCTTTAGCACAGAGATATTGTGAATAAACACTAAATATAGTTTGTAAACGACACAATACAAAGATCGAGAGGAGAACGAAAATAGACGTACATGTTCGATTTAATGAGTAAAATTAGAGTGACTAAAAAGAATCTAATGATGCTTGTTTGTTTTCAGTAGTCTTAGATTTTTTTTTTTTAACGGGGATCCATTGTCGTGACTTGTTGTAATTTGTGGCAAGCCACGCTGGGAGAGTTGCATCCAACACTGTTCACCTTACTCAGCTGACCTTAACCACTACATAGTTTAATCAGTCTGTCCATGCTTGTCGCCACCCTACATCCTGTGGATAATCACATGACATCATTATGTTATAAAACTGTACAGCACACAGGAAATAAAGTCATTTAGCAAGTGGTAGTCTGCTTATCATTTACTGTCTGAAATGTCTTAGTTCTAAGAACCTACAAGTTCTGGAGGGACATTACACTTTTCATAGATTGTAATTTTTGGAGATAAAAATTAGGAAATAAAATTTAGTAAATAAAGAGTAGGTAGGTGTTCACTGTACCAGAAACAAACTAATTGCGGAATGATTGTTTAGTAAGCTTTTGAACCAAGCGCATAAGTAAGCATCCTGTTTTCTGCAAACTTCCGCCACTTCCCATATATGTTGAGGCGCCCACCTCTATCACACACTGCAACAGAAATCTCTATTTTATAACATAAAAGCAGTAACCAGCACTATTGAGGTTAAAAACATGTTAGCTTTTATGCCTTTTTTAAGATTTTGGTATAACTGTCAGCTTTTATGCCTATTTTTCTCCTGCCGATTTAATTTCGTAAATAACACCGTGTGTCGGGGTGCAACACGGTGCGAACCCCGACACACACATACAGTGTTAGCCGAACACCACGTATACAGATCAGTGGTAGCGAGCAAAGTGACGGACGAGACGTCATAATAGTGTTGTTGGTGAAGCCAGCAGCGACTCGAAGCAACTTGACGTTGCCGTGGTAACGTAGGCCTTATACTCAGTTTTTAGGCTTAATTTTATTTTACCTCACATTTTAATTTCCTAATTAGCTGAAAATGCAGAATTTGATTCGAGCGTAGAGGCCTATTGATCCATGCAGCATGGCGACGGAATTATTTTAAATGTGTGTCGCTAACGATATCCTTTTGGTTGTACGGTTGCATGTTATCCTTGGGGTTTACATGCGACTATCAAATACTACTGTTTCGTTCAGTTACATCGACAAAGCCTGTTAGCTATAAGGAAGCAATGATATTTTAATTTGCCGTGTTTTTTAACTAAATTTGTTTATTGAATCTAACTCTGAATACCGTATCGTGTTTATCAGGTACCGTTCTCAAATTGCAAAAAAAAAAAGCAGCGGACATCAGCGCAAAGCCGTTGCAATAGTCTTCTCAGCCAGTACGGCAGTGCAGAAGTCTAAAACCGGAGAATTGTTACCGTAAGCTTTTAGAAGATAAAACGGTGTCGTGGGCACCGTTCGTTCACTAGGCACATTACTGGCCTAGTGAACGACACTAACAAGGTTGAGTTTTGGTGTCTGTTTGGTTTAACTGTTTGGGACACGATAACGTTCGAAGTTTTGTTCTGATTTGGTCGAAATTTCATGACAAGGGAGTTTTGCTACGTGAAATTCACGAGCTTGAAGAAGAAATTCCTATCTCAGATCTTTTCGAATAATACCCCAAGAGCTTCTCTGAATTCGCTAATTTGTGTGTTTTAGCTCGAAACTCGTTCCCAGATATAATTTCTGAAAAGCCGAAGGAATTTCTTGGAAAGGAATTAACTGCTAAAACACAGGAATTTACAGAATTAATAAAAGAGCACGAGTGGCATTCGGTGTGAGAATTTTTAGTTTTCTTTCCGCGAAACGATTCTCCGAATAATTTCGAATGACGGTTTCAATTTCCATTTACGATTTCGACTTTTGATTGACGAAGTAAATTAGTTTCACGATGTTTACTTTCACGATTTTGTACGATGGATTCCTCTATTTGGCATATAATACTAGCTCCTAGAATAGTTTTGACACCCAGCTTGTAATTTCGTATGTTTCAGCGTTGGTATTTCGTATTAATTGGTATTTCGTATACCTCATTTGTATGCCCTTCATAAACGAAGTTAAAACGTAAAAGCTCCCAATCTTGTAGAGAAACAGCTTCGTGTTTCCGTAAAACTCCGATGATTCACGAAGGTAAAGCCATTGCCCTGATATGGGAACAACGAGAATAGCTTTTAGGCCTATTTTAGATAATGGGCCTATTTTTTACCTGCCAATTTAATTTCGTACGTTGCAGCAACATGGTGCGAATCACGACTCACATAGTGTTCGCCGAACGCCACGTACATAGATCAGTGGTAGCGAGCAAAGGGAAGAGACTAGCCGTGCTTTCCTAAAGCACCAAATAGAGCGAACAGAACGCACCACTGCTACAGACAGTTGGGCTCCAAACTTGACGTCGCGCGTGCGCAGTGATGTTGCGTCAGCCGTTCAGTACGTTCCTAAACTGCAATACAGCTCAACAAGCTCAGCAGAGTATTCGATACGTCATGCCTTCACCGCGACCTGACCTGGCTAATGGATTTGACCAGGATTGGCTAATAGATGTGACCAGGCGAGAGCAATGCCAAACTGCGAACCATCTCAGGCAGGTGGTTTGCTGGGGTGGAGGTTTGAGCATGCACGACGTAACAGTTTTGACGAAACAGATTCATCGCTGACGATGTTGACGTCAATCAGGAAATGAGCCAAACTGTCACCAACAGTGGTACGTTTGGTACGCTCTGTTTGGTCGTTTAGGAGGGTACCGATTGCCATTGTAACGTGATTTTAGGCCTAATTTTCAGTTTTTAGGCTTAATTTGATTCGGGAGTAGGAGCCTCTTCATCCATGCAGCAAGGCGACGTTAGTATTTTAAATGTGTGTTGGCCATTATTTATCGCTGGGGGTGGGCCGGACGAAATTGACGGGAATAATGAATTTTTTGGATCCTCTCAATGGGGAAATGGCATAAATTTTTTGGCCCCCTCAACGGGGGGTCACAAAAAAAAAACCACTCACTAAACTGGAGGAAAAAGTCACTTTTGGACTTTAACAATCACTTGGTTCACGAGGCTTATCATTGCAGCAGCCTCGGTGGCAAAGTGGTCGGCAACAATAAAACCTGTAAATAAAAACGAAACAATAATGAGGCATTGTAGACGATTTACTTTCTGCTTCTCTCAGACAATAAAATGACCAAGAAACTTAATATGACTCCGCGGCGACTCAAAAATTTGATTAAAGAAACTTAATTCAGTGAATCATGGACATACACATGAACGACTAAACTGTACCAGTGTTGCAAACGGTCCATTCAACACCAACTGTGCGTAAGGAATTTCAGCAAGGAAGTAACATTATTAGTCAGCGAAAGATTTGTTTAATGCATAGATGCTTGAGTGCGCAAATTTTAACAATGGTGCATCCTGTTGTTGTACTGTTGTTTTCCTATTATTTAAATAACTCGTTACTATTCGAAATTTTTCCTCATAGTTATAATTTTTTTAATACAATATTTTAGTCGAACGTGTAAAATGCTTTCTGTAAATCTATTAGTAATACTCGTAAACATTTCCCATCATTAAGTGCAGCTGTTATTATGTCATTAATTTCTATTAAAAGAAAAGTTTTACATCTATACCGGCTATTGCTTCATAGTTGTGTTTTGTGTAAAAGATATATTATTTTATTTTGCAAAAAAATGTTTTGTCTGTTACAGAAAGTAGTGCTCTTGATCAGTTTTTGTCCATTTTTATTACCTTTTCGTATACCGGCCACGTATGACTTATGTCTGGCCAAATATCCTTATTTACCATTGCATTTATTAATTTACAAATGGCTTTTGCTGTATTTTCTTTGGATTATTTTTATACGCAATGCATGTATATTAACTATTCCAGTTGCACATGTGTTTATCAATACGTACATTGATAATTTTATTACTTCTTTTTCGTTTGCATATTCATTATACATAGATTTTGTGAGTCGTTCTATTTTTTATTTGATTTTTTCCTTAGTCCTCTATTATTTAGAAAGTTCCTTCTATAGAAATGTTCTCTTCTTTAATGCTTTCTTCTAATTTTAGTATCTGATTGGAAAAAACGTTGTTGAAATCATTTGCTTTTTTTTTTTGGAAGTGTGTCTCCTTTAAATGTTTTTACAATATTTTCATCGCTGTTTACTAATAATAATAACTAACTGACCTGGGCGTAACATACGCCGTTCTACCAAACAGCCACCCCCTATGCCCACTGGAGCGCCGGGGGGCGCCCCCGCCCCGCGGGGGGTGGTTCCCCCCCCCCCACCCCCGCTGGTTCCCACTCATTGGTCATGCAGTTAGGTATTGTCCTTCTCTAAACCTACCCCCATCCCCTTCCCTTCGCATTCCACCCATTGTGTGGTTTAATCACCTCCTATTTCTGGTCCCCCTCCCTTGGAACTCTTGTGTTAATAGTGTTTTCAATAGAGCGCGCCACTGTTATTCTCAGTGTGGCTAAATTGCCAGTTTCTCCGTTTCGATACCAAGCGCGGTAAGCCCGCAACAACGATAATGCATACAGTGATTGTTACTCAACCAACTTTGAAACTATTCAATAGCTGGCTGTAATACCCAGCATTGTTGAATCAATATTTGGTTGTCGACCGCTCGCCTTTTTTCTTTCGACTACAAATCTGTACCCACTGTTTGACCAAATGTAATAAAAATCGAAGGTACAGAGTTCTGAAGAAACAGTGCTACTATGACATTTGGCACAATCAGAATACAAAAAAATAGCGATACAAGGAGGAAGGCACTGCCCAAAAATCATTATTAGGCATAAATAAGTTATCGTCGACGTTGGAATTATCACAGATGCATTTAAAACTTTAAAAAATTGGCCTTAAGGTTTGTGGATTTCAAAACACGGGCATCATTAACAGCCTTATTTTATTTGAGCCAAGGAAAATTCACAATTGCTTCATGAACGAAACGTTGACTTAAACAGTGATTCAAACTTACATTTTTTTCCCGAAATCAGTATACTAGTATGGAGATCGGCGTTCAGACCGCTTGGTGACATCGTAGCTCTACGCAATTATATGGTTGAAAAAAAATAAGTAAAAATTCCACTTTCGCTTTGAGGAAACGTGGGGAGAATGGTGCGTGCAAACCGGCTGTTTTCTGAGTAGAGCAACAATATGAATTTTATCACGACACACGCTAGTGTGTCCCCCGCTAAGATAAAACGATAACATCCAGATAATATGTATATATGAGCATGGCGACCACTAGACACGTTGTGTCTTTACAGCAAAGGGAGTTTGGCTGTTTTCAGGCATGTGAGGATAAATAACAATGCGACAGAAAAGGCTGAAACTTGTTTGATCGGGAGAATTTGGTCGCCTGACAACATAAAAATCACTGTTAGATCCATAGCTTAACGTTTTCTTGTTGAAAAAACGACGTGAATAACGTAGATATTTGCCTAGTTCTTACTACTACTAACGCTTTTTTTTTGTATCACGAAAATAAATTCTTCTATGCGGTAAATAAAGCTGGTTCTTAGCTCATTTTGCAGGTATGGCTGTGGAGATGTGTCCTTTTCATGTGGACCTTTCCAATTGGTCAAGTGGTTCAGGGGTTAGGGAGCTCCAAAGGTCCAAATTGATTGTTTTACATTGTTTTAAACATTGTTTTTATGCAACAATGCCACAGTAACAAAGAAATTCATGCGTTTGCACGGAGATACTGCAATACTAATAAAAATGCTAATCAAATGAAAAAAGGTGACTGCTGTCCTAAAAATCTAACGTAACCAAAAAAAAAAAAAAGAAGAAAAAGAAATGGACCAGAAAACTAGATTGGCATTTCCATTTCATAATTACTAAGAAAAAAATGGATTTCATCAATTTGGACCAAAAATTACTGATATCTACCCCAAACCAAAACTTGTTAAGGATTCCCGCCAAGCTTTTCGGCCATGGGAAGTCGTGATATCAAACGCGAATACTTCAACCTTTTAATGAAATAATTGAAAATTGCGCAGTAAGCAATTTTCATTTATTTTATATAACATTCGAACTATTACTCGGTGGGTTTATCTTGGCGAAAGAGCTTGGCGTTTGATATCACGACTTCACACGGCCGAAAAGCATGGCGGGAATCCCCTTAACAAGTTTTGTTTTGTGGTTGATAGCAACACTACTTATTATACAATGTTTTTTCTTAGCGCAGCGTACCCATATGGGCACAGCTACAAGATGGAGGAAAAAGTACGTCCGTGGGTACCCCTAGAGATTTGTGAGGCCCCCCCCCCCCCCCCCCAAACCCCGGGGACCACGAGCAAAACGAACAGCAGCAGTGCAGTGGTCAGCGTCCTCGCCTCCAAACCAAGCGATTGCCGGTTCGAATCCCGTGACCGACCCAGCCATGGCACTTAAAAAAAAAAGTCACCAGAATTAATTCGGGTCCGAAAGGGTACAACCTGACTCAACTTAGCCTAACCCAGTAAAACCTCTTCCCATAAAAAAGGAAAGCAAGTACAGCCTATACATTGAACGTGAGCAATTGAAAGAAGACTTTGAAGAAAAAATTGCAGAATCATTGAGACTTTCTGTAACGTTCACGCCACCAAAAATAATAAAAATGCGTTCACCCTGGACCCCGTAGATAAAACTTACAACGCTACCCCAGATCTCAAAGCCTACTCCTTACAAAACCTTCAACTCCTTTTTCTCTTCCAAGCAAAATCCATCGACGGTATTTGAGAACAAATAATTCGACTATAAAGTTCTAAAATTAGAAAAAAAATGGCATTTATTGATATGGCATTGGTTTTACATCACATTGGGTTTTGTATGGTCTTACACCGTTACGAGAAATGAACTACAAAGGGAGAAATAAATATTCTTTGAATCTGACCTCCGAGATTTATAACTGGGCTACAAGTAGGCAGATCTTGATCATCAATATTTTGAAGTGATAACCCAAAGTTGTGTTGCGTTTTATATCCATGTGGTCCTGCACTTATCAATTGGAAAAGAGATAGGTAAAGAGTCTCTATTAAATACTGGCTTCGTGAGGATACAAGATACACAATATTAGAAAGAATGAAAAGACAATCCGGACTAGAACCTATGGCTTCCCTCATGGAGGGCTAGCAGCTAGTTGATTTCCCTATAATTGTACTTGTCTGTGACTTTAGATCACCACTCAAAAAGGTTGACAACCCACTAAGCTAAGCTGGAGCCTGTAGTAAGGGTCTGCCCCGGTTGCGCAATGGTTAGATTGCTGAGCCTGGTACGCGAGAAGTCCTGGGATCGAGCCCCAGCCGGCGCTGTTATTTTTTTTCTTTCTCAGATTAGTGTAAATTTTATTCTCACAAGGCCAGATTTTAATGCAAACTGTTTCCTTTGCAATTAACTTAGAGCTATTTTTTATGGAAAAGAATGTTAAAATTTAACCTAATGTCGCCATCTAATAGAGTCCACATCATGGATTCTTAGGATCCAAGATAGTGGCGTAAGAATTTCAGTTAGTGGCAAACTTCCTCCAAGGTCTCATGGTGATTACAATGTTTCCTGAAATTGTTGTATTGGTTGGATATTAAAGAAGTGTGTTGATATTGTGATGTGGATTATTCCAGCGCCATCTTGGATGATGCTTGCTGAAATAATTAAAGGGACTGTCCCGAAATTATGTCACGCAAATTTTACCCTTTTTTAATTGCCGCCTCCCCCTGCTGCATTTGTCACAGATTGTGTAACCTCGCCACCTTCCCAAAAATATACAACCACAAACGTATAAAATCCTTCCCCTTCGTCACTGATAAAGAGGGGAAATACTATAGAAAATAGTTCACATGGATTTTTTTAGACCATTTTTGCAGGTTGGTTGTAAAAATGGAAAACGTTATTGAAAACAAATTTTTTTTGATAATATTTTATGGAAAGTGATTTGTATAACATAAAATAAATGAATTTTATCATAAAAGATTAGTCTTTTATGAAAACAAATTACCTGATGTCACTAATTGCATGACCCCCCCCCCCCTCCCCACATTTCAAGTATCGTCTTTCTCCCCTACTCCTGCGTGATGCAACTTCTAGACGGCCCCAAAAGCAGTTCTAAGGGGGGGAAAAGCCATTAATACTACAAAGGTCTATTTTGCCAAGGATTTGTAAGATATACCAACGTAACGTTCTCTGCTTCATTGTAGACATCGTAAATCTTAATTTCAAAGGTCGTTTAAATTCCTTTATATGATCACCCATTATTCTAATTTTATAAAGAGACTGCAGTTAAGTAAAAAGAGATAGTTAACGTTAAATAATTTTAAAAGAGACCTGCATATGATAGCCAGATGCATGTCGGTGATCATTTTATGTTTCTCCATCTGGATGGTTTCAATCAAGTCATTGTACATTTCAAGAAAAAAAAAAACCATCTCTTCTGGAACAACAAAACGAAAACTTTAATTTGCTATCATAAATTCTTCTGATCTAAAAAGAGAAAATAATAGTGTGGTTAATGTTAGATTACTGAATTCAGTAAAATAGGAGTCGTTGCAATTTATGGCCGAATGACAAGGTTTAATTAGACCATCGATACTGCACTTGAGCACTATATAATAACGGATTTCGAATATCACCAGCAATAGCCTAACAGTTGATCAGAAGTAGTGTCCTCTCTTTGAACAAAATGAAGACCATGCTGAGAATCGCTTGCCTTTTAGCTGTCTTCTGCATTCAGGCTGCACAAGCTGATATCGGTAAGTTGCTGAAAATAATATCCGACGTATAGTTCTCTCATTTGCGTTCAGAAACATGTGGATCAAGGCCAATCCGTGATTTTTATTTTTTTTTTGGGGGGGGGGGGGAATGATGTTTCGAGATATTCACACCAACATGTGTTTTTGACCTGATTTTCACACCACCACCGGCTTTTTTATTAATAAAACAAGAAGTAAGAGAATGCAAGTTAAGCCCACCCACCATCCCCCGACATAGACACGTTAAAAATTCAGCTGCATCATAGCGAGACGTAACCTCATCATATGTAAACTAATTTCCAGTCGATTTGTAGCGGGATTCGAACCTGCATTCATTCGATTTGGAGATGAGGACGCTGACCATTGGACTGTTGCTGCTCGCCTTGTTCGGCCGGTAGCCAACCAGCCTACCAGCCAGCCAACAAAAGACGGATAGGGTGGGGGTGGGGGAAATAATTCCCCGTCAGGGTGGCAGAGAAAATTTATGTATATACTTTAATTTTTGTCTTTTGGCAAGGTGGTGGCAAAACAAGCTAGCGGGCACGCTGAAGCATTTCACGCAATTTTTGGGGCCTTTTTTGACTTCCTGAAAACACGTTTGTAACACAATATTAAGCAAATTTCGGCTGTTTTTCTTAGCTTTCATCAGCATGAGAGATCGTAAAAACTTAATCGTGACCAAATTTGAATTTTTAAGCATTTTATTCACAAATTACGTTAACTGATGAGTTTAAAAATACTTTTTTGGAATATTAATATCTTGTATTTAACTAAGACTGAATAATTTAGGTTACTAAGTATTGTTGCTAACTTTTGAACAGCGAAAGGTTTTAGGGCCCTCGCGCACTAGGCAACCAATTCGCGCGACTAAGTTGCTGCGGCCAATGGGAATACTTGCGGTATATGTACCGACGCGGCCAGAGAGTCGCAGGGTCCACTGCGATGCCAGCCGGCGTGCAGGCGACCACAAGGCGGCAATGCTTGCTCCGTATTAATTTCACTACGTGATCGAGAATAATCAATTCCTAGTTTAGTTCGAGCTCGCAACTTTTTTTTTTTACAAGAACGTAAAGACGAAATAGTTGCACTGAAACCCAAAATAGGGCCCATTTTTCTTTCCACCGTACAACACACATTTCCAAAGGCGAGGCTTTACGCCTACAAGTTCGCATGGTTAACTGAGTTTGTAAGGTTACCACGGTTTTCCTTTCCCATCCTGTGAAACACTTTTCTTCCAAGTCTCGAGGCGGCGTGCTTAAATGGTGATTGGATGTGATACGTACGGTGCAGTGGGTATAGGGTTTCGGTGTGATGCGTGTGTTTTGTGGGGTTTGATTAGGAATGAGACGCTGTATTTACATGCAAAATAAAATAGAATCATTACATGGATGTTCGAAAGCTTCAGTTATTGCTTCCAATAATTAGCTTTCATCTACTGGCTGTTAAATGCGACGTGCTTGTGCTCCTGTTTGTCAGGGGATTGACTAGCCGTGACAGTAGCTGGTCGGTTGTAGTTACACAGTGCCCACTAGCAAATATACACATTTTACAGGTTTTTCGCACCCACACATTTTACGGAAAAAAGTTGAACTTTTTTTCTAATGGTGATTGGTTTTTTTTTATGTATACAACTGTAAAACTGCCGAAAGTGCTGAATATTGCATATTGAATAATCACTCTTAATAGCTTTTCGTTTTATTTGTGTTTCTCACTAGACCCGCTTTGCTCTCTGGACTTCGATGTAGGGCCCTGTTACGCCGCAATCCCTGTCTATTATTTCAATAAGAAGAGTGGTAATTGTGAAGATGCAATATACGGGGGCTGCCCAGGGAATGAAAACCGATTTAGGGAAAAAGAAAATTGCGAAAATGTCTGCCTCAAAGGTGGGTTTACATTTTTTGTTTACTTATTAATGGTATGCCGGGAACCCTCCAAGAAAACGAAAATTGAAAAAAACAAGGAAATTGTCAAATTAAAATCCCTTCAGCTGCTAAGGTTACTTAGAGTGAAAAAAATCTGCAAAGGGCAGCCCTGGCAGCAGTATGCTTTAAGTGTAACAAAACATTCTAGTCTTATTCACTATCTAATTCACTGTAGATCCCAGTTTTCTTGGTAGAGTCCAAAATGGCCGGTAGAATTTTGAACCTTGAATTCGCGATATTGAATTGTAAGTTTAGACTGTAAAAGCGGGTCTGGTTGTTAATATCGTTGTACAGAAATGTTCTCTGGATTTTGAAGAATCATTCTATCAATTTATTAATGTCCAACTTGTCCCAGCATTGTGTATTTACTATTTCACTTTTAAATTTTGTATATTCCAAGAGCTACTTATTGTCTGTTAAAACAAAAATATGTGTCGTCACAATCACAGGACAATGATGACGAATGTGTTGAGTAAATTAAATTAAATTAGGGAATCATTAGCCTTCGTATTAGAAATCAATGAATCGTTGGAGTGATCAGCATAATTATTATTAGTGTTAAGTAAGTAACTTCGTTTCATCGATTTTTTGTTGGCGATGTATTGTGTAATGACAGTATTAAGGAAGGAAAATTTCGGAATGCAGTGTATTAGTCAAATTATTATCGCACGTATGATAATTACATTTGTACAATGAACACTTTACGCTTGGATCATTATCGGCACGGATGGAAAAAGGCTAGTACGTATGCTGGCTCAATCGCTCTTTGTGTATCTACTCTGTTCTACAGCAGGCAGGCGCTGGTCACGTAGAAGAAACGTCATTTCCGATTTGTGAAAGGTTGGTGCTTTGGTGGCATATTTGAGAAACTAGAGGGACCGCTTTGTAGCTGCGGTTTTGGTGTTTGAACGGTAAGTGTAGCAAGTGAGCTATACCGTTATGAAGAGTTAGTTATTCATCCTAGATTAAATACGGCATAAATAAATGGACTCATATTATCAATTAAGTGTTCTTGAGGTGGGTATTTTGGGCAGGTGGTGCCTATCTAGAGGACCGACACTGGCATTGCTCGAGAACGTAAAAAGTTCCGTAGGAAAAAGGATTAAAGAATTAATTTCGTACCCAGGGATAATTATTGTAGTACAAGAAATGCATCCGTTTTATAAGGAATTGAAACAAAACTATAGGTTTCTTGTAAAGATAGCTCAGTCGGCAATTCCGCTGATGCGTAGATCTTACGAGGATCCAATTCAAGCTCAAGTTTAGGCACTAGACGAGATTTATTCAACACACCGGCTATAATAGTGATATTTACATTATCTTCAAACACTATAGTTTATAGGTCTATTGATTCAGTAGGAGTTTGTTACTTTTCATTACAATGGAACCTTATGTGCTTCTGGTTGTGCCTACGTCTTTTTTATGTTTATGGATTACCCTAAGAATATATTTGTTTGTTTTAGGGCTTCCCAAGGCAGCAGAATGGAGCTAGACTTCCTGTTATAAAAAGCCGCGGATGTTACTGATATTTTATTTATTGAGTACACAACCCCCGCAGTATAAAAGTGGTAATAATAATTTTTAATAAGTATGTAAATTTTAATGGTGATAATGAATAAAATGGAACTATGGTGCATTTGCGTGAAGAAATTGGTCTATTTTTTAACGGCTTTCTGGAAGTTTTCTACTATGTTTAATTTACTACAATAATATTCTGCGTTTGCAGTTTTTGTAAAATGTAAGCAGTGTGTTATACTTTTGTCCCAAGATGTCCGAATCGAATATTAAAAACTTTCGTACCCAGCTGCTTAAAAGAAAGATGGCAATAAGGAGGAGTGGTGTTGGATTGAGTGAGGAAGGGGGAGGTTTCTATGACAATCATATTCCTTCTGGTTTACTCGGTATAACTAATACCGCAGCCCACCCAGTGGTGCCAGATCTTGGCATCGCCACTGCCTGTCAGTGCCAGAGCACCGCTATACTGTTCACTCCTGCACTATTACGTTACTGCTTACTACAGTTCTGATGTCTGGCTGTGCACATGTTCCAAGCAGTTGTGTATTGGTTGTAAACATATTGCAAATAATTGTACATTGGCAATTGCAATTCTTTCATTTATTTTTTATTAATCAACTCCAGAGTGTACTGTAGCATAGAATGTGTGAACGTTTGAATAAAAATCAAGTTGGTTACTTTCCAGTTAAAAGAAATCGCATTTAAAAAAAAGTTTAATATTTCAACCAGGCACTAGTGGTCGCATCTAGTAACCAGTGGTGAATTCGTACAGGAGGGGTTCTTCCAGTTCTTCCCTGATGGAGCTGCGCTCCAGGGCTTATTCTCGACAGGTGCAGGCTCATGCCGTATTTATTATTTCTTCTGTTTTCAAAACTGCTACATCGTCTATAGAACAGTGACATAACGTAGTATTATTGTATATAACTCTATGGTGGAGCCAGTAACTGGGTTAGCTGCAAGGGGCACTGGAGGGGAAAAAAGAAGGGCGTCTTACTAAAGCCAATGCTATTAGACTGGATTTCTTAAGTCTACAACGCGCGATTTTTGTTGTTGGACAAACAACGTTTTTTAAGCCTAAGAAATCCGCTCTCAAAGCACTGTCTTGACAAGAAATGCCGTTGTTTGCCCTTACATTTTAATCTATTGCCCCTTGTAGTTATGCCCTCCAGATGCTATCTCGTACGCAATATGACGTCACTTGACGCTGCCCTATAATGTATAAACCACTGTCATAATTCAACAGTTGATCTCTAGCGTTTCTGCTCTACTTTATATCACACTTTTTTTTCGCATCCCAAGAAAATAGGTTTGACTGAAAGTAGTAAACTGATTATACAGGAAAACCAACAGTCAGTAAAACGAAACCAAGCACCCTTAAGCGTATTACTTTCCGACTGAAATCCGTATAAGGCAACGTGGGCAGGCGGGGTTAGACTACCTTCACTACCACTACCACAATCCACTACCTTCATGCTCGATACTCTATGTAGGAATTAATCTAAAAATATGTTAAAGATTACTGTTTGGGAGCTGTCCCATATCCGTTTTGTTTACTAACCATAGCTCCAGCACTACTTTGTTTATCACTATGCCACTCGAGGGGGAAGGGGAAATAGTCCTGGGCCTCACCTGGCGGGAGATTACTTCTACTCAGAAAGGATAACAAAAAAAAAAGGAAAGCCTCCGACCGTGAAGGTGCCCTGATGGTGCGACTGATACTGAAAAAAAAATCAAATTATTAAGGTTTTAAGGGCACCCAACAATGAGTTTATAATACGCGCGCCGGTTCTTCAGTCCTCTGAAATATTGTCATCGAGTTTTTTTGCCAGCAGCAGTGGAGCTCCCTGCATGTAACCAGCATTGTAGACTGCTCTGCGGGAAAGCCGACCGACCAGATGCGGAAATCCGTTCATTGGTAGGCGTGTGCCATGCCAGCAGAGGGAAAAAAATCTTCTTTTTTTTTTATCCCTAGCAGGCGCAAATTACTCTTAAAAAAAAGGTTTTTCGTGTTAATAAAAAAAAAAACGGAAAGAAACGTTGCTATTGGAGGCTACTGGAGGCATAAGTGGTTAAGAAAAAATAGTTGTTTCTGTTCTTTACTTGAAAAAAAAATGATTTCGCGAATGAAAGAAAATCCTTACGAGTATAGTGTATGTAACACTACGGTTGCGTTGTTTTCAACTCGCATTTCCAAACTTATTACACTACAACCAGAGGTTCGTGCCATTGGGGAACGGGGGGGGGGGAAAGA
>JAHWFP010091569.1:85759-99552 GCA_023313725.1 Lithobius niger | reverse complement strand
AGCTGTCTCAAACTCATTAAAGCGTTCCCCCAGCGCTCCCCCATCCCGCAGTTGGAAAAGATTTTGCTCTACTCCCCCCCCCCCCCCCCAATTTTGTGAGTGCACGACGCCCCTGACGGCAACTCGTGTATCTCCATGAAAATTCACAGGCACACAAAATTAAATGAACAACCACTTGAGTTGTTCATTCGTGTCGTTAGTGTTGGGTCTCAGACAAAACCAATCAAAAACAGACCTACAATGTTATATAATTCTTGTTCTCTGAAATTGCAGATCAAATTGTAATTCACGGTTTTTATTCTGAAAAACTTATTGTTTACTTGTGCGCCTCCAGAGTTGTAAATTTTTATAGAGATACGAGGTTGAGGGTGAGTGTGTTTTTTTTTTAAGCGAAGCTGTTTTTGCAGTTATTTCGTTTTTCCCCTCAAATCGTACAAAATATATTATTGGTGCTGTATACCCAAAACGTGTGGTTAGGTGGGAATTGATTGGGGGGAGGGGGGGGGGCGTAAATTTTGTATATATTACTTTTTAGAAAAAAAAAAGTGGGAAACGAACGTCTATTCAGTACTACGAGATAAAACAGGACGTCTGGCTCTTATCTCTATTTGGTGGGTGTGACTTTGTCGTGATCAAGAGTCAAGCTCAGGGAGATTCTTTCAAAACCAAATTTGTTGTTCTTGCATTGTATTTACGGTAAAATAACTTACTCCAGTGTATTCTGCAGTAGCTTTAATGAATCCTTCTTATTTTTCAAGGTACTGTTGGGGAATACATCTTGCTGATATCAACGCGCAATGATTAGAATTACTTCCCTGGCTTGACTGTGGCTAGCTTTTCCTTGACGAAGTTTAGAACGTGGAGTAGCTGCCACTTTTTTCAACTCTGTCAGTGCGACCATTAAACTGGTCTGGAGAAGGGGGCCTCAGTCCCCCTGGGTTTTCAGTGACTTTATACGTTATTGCTAGGCAGTCACGTCCTATCCCACAAGGGAACAACTAACGTAAATAATATGTCAACACTCATCACTCCGCACTGCAGCTCTCCCCTCCTACTTCGTTGACGCAGAACAACCTGTCGAGCAGGGAAGCTTGGCCAAGCAGTGAAGCATCGGGCAGCGAATGTGACATTGAGAATGCCTCTGACTGTATTTGTTATTTGTTTTAAACAAGGTGCGTAAGTTTTAAACTTTAATACGAGGCTGTACGTCTCCTTAAAAAGAGGAAGTGCGACGTGGTCTAGAGCGATGCCATGGGAAGTCTGTGCTGGAGTGGGCTGGCCTGACCTGCTTGGAGGCAGTGCTCCTGAGTACCTGTGACGTTATCTTCTTCGTTTGTGTTTGCCGGCGTGCTAGCCGCCTGCCTGTCAACGAAGACTGTCCGTCTTGTGAAATGCGTCAATACTCAGGTTGTACTTTCAGTTTTTAACGTTTAGTTTATTAATGTCTGAACCTTGTTTCCTTCTGTTGCCTCATGAATGTTTGCCGTCAGCGTAACTTAAAACTCGTATGCTGTGTTGCCAATGAGTAATGAACTTGTCCGTACGTTCGATGTGTTAAAGAAGCCAATTTGCATGCGTAATTTGGCGCACTCTGTCCGTAATAATCGCTAGTGTGGTTTCTTTGGATAAGCTCAGAAAAGTGTAATGTTAAGTTCATATAATGGATGTATTTGGATTTACTAATGACTGGGCAACCCCCGGAATACCAAATTAACAGTACGCTTTTTGAGTTGCATTTTTCGTAGTGGACTTCCCGTCGCTTAGTGAGAGTAATGCAGGAAAGCTTCGCCTGTGTTCCATAAAAGGCTGTAATTCAATGGGCATATGGCTTAAACAAGAAAAGGTTTTTGTGTCAAGAAAATATTCCGTAACGTGACGTCTCACCTTCATTATTTTAGTATGCAAGTGTTATTTGTGGTTCACTGGTGGACTAGTGAACTCTTATATTTGTGCACCAAACCGGATTTCAAGAATGAGAATCATGAGTTCAGAATATTTTAAGTGTGATGTACGTAATTATTTATCGGCGTGTATATTTCTGTACAATATATTTTATAATTTATTTCTAATAAATGTGCAATCATTAATACTTCAAGTTGTTCTAGATTATTTGCTAATACTAACTCATTTGTGTGTCGCGTAGTTTAGGACTTTCAACCTTGTGTTGTAGCCTAACGAACGCTCCTTTAAAACGGAGTTCACGCACCACACCAGGTAGTCACCAGATGGTGTAGGCTCCATCGGACTCCTTTAACTATTCATGATTCTGAATTTCCAATGGTGAGTGTTACGTGTTCAAAAATAATAACGATTCTTGAGAATGCCAACGGCCGATCACTTTCAGCATTCAAATTTGAGATACAGTTTATTAGGCTGCGACCCTACCCTTCTTGCAGCATTTAATACTAAATGTACAGGCAACCTACAACAAGTGCACCTATACAGTTTCAACTGTCAGCTACGATCCATAATTAAGCACACACTCCGAACAGATAATCGGTACCTTCCTAAACGACCAAGCAGAGCGAACCAAACGCACCGCTGTTGGTGACAGTTTGGCACATTCCTTGCTAATATCCGTGTTGATGCGGCTTGATTGATGTCAACATCGTCAGCGATGAATCTGTTTCGTCAAAACTGTTCCCTCGCGCATGCTCAAACCTCCACCTCAGCAAACCACCTCCCTGAGATGGTTCGCATGTGGCATTGCTCTCGCCTGGTCACATCTATTAGCCAATCCTGGTCAAATCCATTAGCCAGGTCTGGTCGCGGTGATGGTATGACGTATCGAATACTCTGCTGAGCTTGTTGAGCTGTATTGTAGTTTAGGAAGGTACTGAACGGCTGACGCAACATCACTGCGCACGCGCGAGGTCAAGTTTGGAGTCAAACTCTCTCTAACGGTGGTGCGTTCTGTTCGCTCTGTTCGGTGGTTTAGGAAGGTACTGGTGCTGTTTCTAAACTAGAGGGATGTCTGAGGGAAGTGAGGAAAACTGTTTCTTAACTCGAGGCGACTGATCCAAACTCCTCCCACTTTACGTAGGCGTGACGTCATGGAGCTGAGATGTTGCTGAGGAAAGTGAGGCAAGGCTAATTTTTCTAATGTTGAGAACGACAAGTGAGGCAGTGGTGTTTCTAAACTGATCGGTTTTGGTGACGTTGAGGGGCGTGGCTTAGAGGAATCCATCTCACTCTTCCCTCTAGTTTAGAAACACGCCCACTGTCTGTCAAGGTCCCTAGTTAGTTTTAGATGCAAACCTGCTGCACCTCTCTGTCTTCCAATACTGTGGCGATCACGGAACGTTCAAATCAGTCGGCATTGATGTTCAAGATTTAATCTCGAAACCAGTTTTTGTTTAGTACCAGGTGCGGAACGTGTATTAAACGATGGCATTGTCTATAATCATCATAAAATTGGCACTTTTCGACCATAAATGTTCCTGAAAACCGAGAAATTCGTGAAACAGGCAAGACGCTACCAATCCAACAATGAGTTTTTTTTTAAGGCAGGCGAAACAAATTTCTTTTCAAGTGCACTGAAGTTTGTTCGTTACTGAGTTCTGCACATCACTTTTTTTTGCCTATCATAGCTGACAGTCCATTTTCTATAGTTTTGAAGGCTGGTGGCATGCGCAATGCTCACCACATTTCAGGCTTTAGGGTTAATGCTTACACGGTCAGTGACGTACGCTCACGTAAAAGAAAACAAAACCAAAGAACTAAGTGCAACTGAGTTTGTGGGTTCCTTGGGATCCCGAGAGATATATTAGCTGAGTTTTCAGGGTCGTGGTCTCAACAAAAGGTGCGATATCAAAATGCTGTGCCAGCCTAACTTGGTTACATTAAACCATTCTGCGCCCGGGGAAGAGGGAGGGGATGTTGCAGGGGCTACAAGTGCCCTGAAGACCAGACGTTAAAGGTACTTGCCTCCACGTTGGCTTTCCTGTGTTACTCAGTTTGCAACATTCGTTCAAAAACGTATGTAAACGTTGCAACTCCTTTTATTTTTCTGTTATGTCCCGAGCACCACTCCCCGGAAATGCACTCGACGTGCTCATATCGATTGTAGCATGTTAAAAATCCTAGGTATTTCCTAGCAAAATTGCAGGGGTGGGTCAGGCTTGAACCCGCATGTAACCATCATGCAACCTTGAACCCTTCCCCCCCCCCTTCTTGTCTTGGGTACGAAATACATAACACAGCCTACTGCGATCAATGTCGACGTTCACATTTCACACATCTGAGGTCCTTCTCTCTCGTTTGATGCCTAAGTAGAGCAACATTATGATTATAAAACAATACTTAATAAACCTGACTCAACTTTAACCTAACGCGGTTAACCCTCCCCTAAAAAAAATGGGAAAAAAATGTACATTGAAATGTGAGCACTTAAGACAAATTTTAGAATAAAAATTTCTGAAAGTAGTGCGATTATCTGTAACTCTCACCATGAAAAAAAATAATAAAAATGCCTTTACCCTGGACCCCGTAGATAAAATTTACAACGCTCCCCCATACCTCGAAGCCTGTTTCATTCATAATTTTGAACTCCTTTTACTCTCTCAAGCATGAGAGTCCCTCGATAGTCTACCAGTGTTGGTATTGGAATCTGAGGGCAATAAGTCGACAAGAAAGTTCTAAATAAAAAAAATTCGCTTTTATCGCCAATGTTATTGGTTTTGCATGATATTGGGTTTTGAAGGGTCTTGGATCATTACGGGAATGGTAGAAATACATTTTATGTTAATCTGTCATTCGTGATTTATGACTGGGCCGCGACTATTAGGGCTCGTTTACGCATCGACAGTTTTCTCGCTCACTAGCTTTTACTTGATCAATACTAAATCTGATGGCTGCTTCTCGCCTTTACCGGAGTATGCGGCTTTCGAGTTGTCTATGCGTATTAGTAACCATGGCAATGACGCAGACGCAAATCTTCTCCTCGTGCCTCTTGACACGGCGTTCGATGCTTTTTGTATGCTGGCTTCGACGGTTTGTCTTCGATTCGATAGCCACGAAATGGATGCCATGTTGGATTTTGATTTCTCGTTGCGAGAAGCTATTTATTCTACCGACGTTTGATCATTGCTAGAAGCTGTACTTTGAGGGAGAATAGCAAATTTTGGAAATAGCGTGAAATGACAACAATCTTGTAGCAATGTTTAAAATTACTGTAGCACTTTGTTCTTTGTTCTTGTTGCTGTTTATAATACATACAATTTGTTATCTATTTCCGCATTCATTTAGTAGCAACGGGAAACTAATCATAAATAAATAACGGTTGACTAGCAAATAGCATTCGGCGAGCGAGAAAGACTTGTTGCGTATACGCGCCCTTATAATAGGCACATCTTGGCCGAAGACATTTTGCGTTTTATTACCATGTGGTTCTGCACTTATCAATTACAAAAGAGATATGCAAACAGCTTGCATTAAATATTGGCCTTGTTAGAATACAAGATACACTATTCTGAGAAAGAAAGAAATGATAAATGCCCTGACTAGGACAAGAATCTAATTTCTAATTCTTTGGAATGCAAGGTAGCGGCGTAAGAATTCCAGTTGGCATAACTTCCTCCAAGGCAACACAGTGATTACAATTCCTGAAATTATTTTGTCGGTTGAGTATTAACGAAGTGTGTTGTTGATAATTGCTGAAATAATTGTGACCCTTTTTCTAATTCCTTCTCCGTTCCCGAGCTGCATTTGTCACAGATTCCGTAACCTCACAGCTTTTTCAAAAATATGGAATCACAAATGTAGAAAACCTCCACCCCCTTCGTCACCGGTAAAAATGGAAACAACTATGGAAAATAGTTGACCAGGATTATTTTTAGACGGTTTGTTTTGTAGGTTGGTTTATGAAAACGTTATTTGAAACGCATTAAAAAAAAAATTTAAGCAAAATAATTTGTACAATGCAAAATAAATAAAAAAATTACCTGATGCCACTCATTGTATAACCCCCCCCCCTCCCACCTTCCTCTCGCTTGGCCGAAACTGTCATATTTCACGTATCTTCCTCCCCCCCCTACTCCTGCGATACAATTTCTAGACTGCCCCAAAAGCAATTCCAAGGAGGAAAAGACACGAATACTACAAAAGTCTATTTTGCCAAGGATTTGTAAGTGATCTTCAGTACCAACGTAACGTCCTCTGCCTCATTATAGACATAACTAGCTGAAAACCCGTCACAAATGACGGGCCCTAGTGTTAACGGATTGGATATGAGCGAAAATTGTCTACCAAATAGTAAAACTGAAGGTGGGTAAAAAAGGAAATAGGCCTAAAATTAGGCTTAACGCTCCCAATTCGACAAACGAACTCCCCAGGTCCAAATACATCCCCCTATTAATAGTCAGAAAAATCAGACGAGGTTAGGCCTAAGTAGTCGCATAAGCCTAAATACGGTCGAAAAAAACCCATTTTAAGACCACATCTTTGACACATTCCGCCACTTGTTTAGCTTTTGCAGTCCTGAGTGCATACAATTCTGGCCAAGAACTGAATTCGTCAATGACTACCAGTATCCAGCGCCGCCCTCTTGGGGTTGTTGGTAACAATCCCACAAGGTCGACCGAGACACGTTTCCAAGGGGCATTAGGAGGATCCATTGTGGTCAGGAGCCCTGCAGGTTTCGAAGTTTCAGTTTTGCAAGTCTGACACTTCTCACAGCTGCGAACGAACTCTACAATATCCTTCCTCATGCCAATCCATCCCACTAATTCTTGCATCCTTTTCAGAGTTTTGAACACTCCAAAATGGCCGCCCAAAGGTGAAGCATGAATTGCAGCAATCGCGTTGTGACGTAGCGACTTCGGTAAAAATGCTTTGAAACATGTATTACCTTCAACCATATCACGAACGTTACGTGAAACATAGGCTTTACATAAGATCCCGTCACGCAGACAGCATCTCCCAGGTTTGGGGCTGTCTCCGTCCATAGCTAAATGCATTTTAGCTACATTACCTAGCTTGGTAATCTGGCGCGATGACCAAGGGTCACCAACCTGCGCCTTACGGATATCATCCAGACTTGGAAATCCGCTGGGTCTCTCAGTTACCTTTACACGTTCCACCTTGCAATCTATGTCCAGTATGGGGCCTTTAGATTCGTCCTCATACATCCTAGAGATTGCATCTGCCACCTGGTTTAAGGAACCTTTCTTGTAACGGATTTCAAAATCCATTCCCTGAAGTTCAAGAATCCATCTTGCCAGTCTTCCTGAAGGCTGTTTCAAGGACTTCAAGAACGAGAGAGCACTATGGTCTGTCTCGAACAGAAACGGAGCGTTTTCTATGTAAGGCCGAAATTTCCTGACGGCATACATGACCGCACCAATTTCTTGCTCAGCGACACAGTGTTTTTTTTCGCAATCTGTCAGTTTCCTGCCAGCAAAAGCTATTGGTACGAGCCCACGTCCTTCGACGTGTTGCGAAATGACCGCCCCAAAACCTGTTCCGGACAAGTCTGTGGAAATTTCAAAACGTTTGTCCAGGTCTGGTAGTGCTAAAACATAATTTGTTAAACTGTCTTTTAATTGTTGCACTGCGTTTGAGTGTGTTTGTTTCCACACCCAGACGGCGTCTTTCTTTAACAACTGATAAAGACTTTGTGCTTTGACGTGAAGGTCTCTGAAGTAAGCCTTATAGAAGCCCATCATTCCTAAATAACGTCTAAGCGACTTTAAGTTGCGAGGCTCTGGAAAATCCTTTATCACCTGTACCTTCTCTGGCATAGGTGACATTTCTTGAGGACGAATTAAGTGCCCAAGATAGGAAATTTCCTTTGCACAAAAGTGTGCCTTTTTTAGATTTACTGTCATTCCAGCTTTTCCTAACCTGTCCAGTACATCTGCGATGTGTAACAGATGAGATTCGTAATCCATTGAGTAGATTATCAAATCGTCAACGTAGCACATCGTATGGGAGTACATAGCATCCCCCAGAGCCAGATCCATGGCCCTCGAGAATGATGCAGGCCCATTACAGAGTCCATATGGCATTTTTTTTAAACTGCCACGCCCCCATATGGCACCGAAAACAGGTGTACTTCTTGCTATCAGCTTCCATTCCGATTTGCAAGAACCCTGATTTCATGTCCAGAACTGTGAACCACTTAGCTTTACCAAGCATTGCAAAAACCTGGCTAGCGTTCGAGGTTGGCTGCGAGTCTTTTACAGTTTTGGCGTTTGCCAATCTGTAATCTATGCAGAAACGTTTAGCCCCCTCCTCACCCTTTTTCGGGGCAAGACAAGGTACAGCTCCCCAAGGTGACACTGAGCGCTCAATGACGTCATCACGAATCCACTCCAGCATTTGTGATTCAATGATTGCTCTAGTCTCCTTGTTTACTGGTCGAAGTGGTAACCGAATTGGTCGTGTTCCCGGTTCCATTTCAATCTTGTGTTCGTAGAGATGTGTGCTGCCTCGTTTAGATGTTAAAACATGTTTATATTTGTTTAAACACCTTCTAAGCTGCTTGCGTTGTGCATTAGAACAGTGAGCTTCTTGGATTTTTTTCTCCAAGATTTCATCATCCTTCACACGTTGCTCTCTCTCCAAACTTACATCAAGTTGCTTTAGTTGTTCAGTTTTCGTCTGCCCAACTTTAGCAAAAGGGATTGTTTCCTGCTCTTCAGAACCAATGCGCCAGCCACCTTGCTTAATGTCTGGTACAAGTCCTGTTTTAGCCATGAAGTCTCTTCCTAGAATTACAGAATTAGCTGCATTTTCCAAGACTAAAAAAGTTTGCTGAGTACTGTAACCACCAGGCCACCTGATCGTCGATCTCATATATCCATCACCTTGGGTTTTTCCGGCCGCCAAGATAAATTGGATACAACAATCCCTGCGCCACTTTACGCCCTTTGCCTGCAAAGTACGTGCTGTAGCGCCGGAAATAATCGTCGAACTAGCACCAGTGTCGATCAAACCTAAGAATGGTGTGCCTGCCACTTTAACATTAATTAAAGGTACATTGCCACCCTTAGTTTCCTCGTCTAGTCCTTTGAAAAGCTGAACATTTGGTGCAAAAACACGTTTTAGCGTGCCTCTCCAAAGTCCTGCTTTTGTTCGCCAATCTATGTTCTTTCCGGTCGTAACCTTGTTTAACCAGGTTAACGACCGTTTTCCCCGTTTTTTGGCTTTTTCGGACACCTATTTGACCTGTGTCCGGTTTCCTGACAAGTCCAACAAACGCCATCAAAAGGTTTCTGTTCCTTTTGTTGTTGTTTTCCCGTCTCTTTTGTAGCACTAGCCTTTTGTACATTTGCTGCCTTTGGGGCTGCATTTGAACTGCTAGTACCACTAGCACTCTGTACCGTGCCGTACCGACCTGCTCTGTACCCTCTCGGGTCTAAAGCGGCCATTGATACGGGTTCTACGCCATGAAACCCGGTTGACGGTTGTGCGCGCGTTTGGTTCACGCGAAACACCGCCTGACGGATGTCGGGTTGGCTTTCCTGCGCTACTTGTGCGTAGCTCCGCCAAGCCAACCTTGGTTCTACTGACAGGGATGAGTCGGGCGGCGGCCGGTAGGATCTCTGGGCAACCAGTAACCTACTAACCTTCGCTTCTTCTCTCACCAATCCTCGGAGGGTGTCGAACCGTCGACCCTCAAGGTGCTGTCGATAATCAGGGTGCATATTTTTCATTATGTGCCTAATTTTATCTGAATCAGATGATTTAGGCCACAACCTGTCAAAATACCCACTGATTGCTTGGGCATAACTGGAGAAAGGTTCGTCAGGTGCCTGAGTCCTTAATTCCAATTCTCGTTTTAGGTCGTCTTCAAAATTTGGACCTTCAAATTCCAAATTAAAGTCTTCCACAAACGCTTCCCAAGTCCTAAAAGGTCCGAAAACCCTGAACCATCGTTCGGCCTCACCTTGCATGGCGAGGGGAATGATCGTTCGTAACACGTACGAATCTGCAAGGCCTAATGCACAAACGTACATGTCTAACCGTTGCAAAAATTCACTAGGCGATTTTTCATCGGCATGCCCTGTGTAAACTGGCATGTCGACTTTTGGAGCCTTCACCTGGAAGCCTTGAAACGGGTTCCGTGCAGATGTGTGCTCTGAAAAATCGTCGTGACGACCATAGGTTTCACCCCTATTGTCATCTGTGCGGCCAGTCCGACTGTGGGTAACTCTACCCCCAGTGTTTCTTTGCCTTTCTGGCGACTCATTGTATTCATGTTGAGGCTCGCGTCTCCTCCACATGTCTACTTCCGGTTCCTGGTGTACCGGTTGTCGCCAGTTTACACGGTTACCGCACGTAGTCTGATCCACTCTGTCGGGGTTTGCTCCCTGTGGTTCACGGCTACGAGGATTCCGTGCTATTCTGCCTCTCTCAACAGTGCGATTTTCTCGTCTGTTGAGGGCAGAATGGTTGGGGTGACATGCCCTCCTCACGTTCTCGTTCTGGTGAGAGCCAGTTCGAGGTTGTGAGGTGACATTCACACCATCTCGCCTAGCAATAAAACAGTTTTCCAGCTGTCTCATCACATTTTCCCGAAAGTCTTCAGGTGCTGGGCAGTGTTCAGCCCAATTACGAAAATTTGCGTGAAACGTGTCATTTCCACGCGTATTTTCTGCATCTGAACGTTCTAGGATGGGAGGTGACAAGCTTCTTTCTGAGCCCGAAAATTCAGGCGCAAAAAGGTCATCATCATTCCCCCAAGAATCATCCAAATCCTCTCCTAAGTCTTCGACTAAGGGCGCATTTCTGCTTTCCCCAGTTCTCGCCCGTTTTCGTGAATTTTCCATGGCAGGATTTTTCACTAATTTAGGCGTGACAAAGAAGTTCTTTTTTCGCTCAATTACAAGCCACGAAACTCGTAATTTTCACTGGTTGAAAAATTTTTTTTTTAGTGTTCCCGCTTTTTTTTTTCCTCTGCGAAGTGCGTCTTCAGTCTGGACCCCTTCTAAGGTTTATATCCACACTTACTGCACTTCAATTTAGGTCTGTTTTGTATCACAAACCTAAATTTTTAAGATACTAGCCAAAATGCTTTCAAAATAATGAGGACTCTGTTAGCTCACTACTGATCAATTTGGCTTTCTCCCGTAGCTTCAAAAGTGCGCTCCTTCACTTTTTCAGCCATTACAAATATCTGTGTAGCATTTTTATTTCACTACTCAGTGTTTTGTGAACATCTTTATTTTCTTTTCAGAAAATTGGTGACTTTATTCGAGCCGTCCTTTACCATCGGGAAAGAATAAAGTGCGGTTCTTTGTAAATCTCACCGAGTCTACAAATTACCTCCCAGTTTTAACGATTTTATTCACTTGCGCAAAAAAAAAACGTGGTTACCATTTTATCATAAACTGGAAGATTTTAATGATAAAAAGAATACCCAAAGTTGGTTTGTCGTATTCCGTAGCTTTTAACTCTCGAAATATAACCTCCCCAACAATTTTCGCTTGTTAATTTTTCTCCCGACTAGGTAAGAAAAATTTTGCCAAAATCATCCGCACACGATTTTTCTATTCATGCTTATTCCATCCCGAAGGTTTGGAAGCATGAACTTGCCTATCCCGAAGGTTTAGGTTCAAATCACGGCAGGCCCCCAAAATATGTGACGTACTCAGGGAGCAGACGATTGAATCCAAGAATAATCTCAAACCCAATTTACTCCTTACTGCATAGCTAGGGGACTATGCACTGAGAACACATATTAGGCATAAAACACAAGTTTAGAAGCTTGGTCTTATCCTGAGCTGAGTCCAGGGAGACAACCTTTCGAGTTGTCTGCCCCACACCAAGTAGCCTCCCATGGTCCCTGCCCTCGTATTTATGCGTGGGCCAGAACAATAGAAGTCGCCTGAGGCATTACGTTGTGTAACCGCTAACAGGTTGGAGCCGGCTCTAACTGGTTTTGAACAATAGAGTAGCCTCGTTCCCGGCTGTTGGCGTTCGGCCAAGTTCCGGTGTACACGGAAGTTGACAGGACGCCAAGCAGCTTATGTAACTGCAAGGTGCACCATGTGCGTTCACACAAGGTGCGCCCTGCTATTCGTAAATAGCGTGTTACAAGCCTAACTGTTGAGCAGAAGTAGTGTCCTCTCGTTGAACAAAATGAAGACCATGCTGGCCATCGCTTATTTTTTAGCTGTTTTCTGCGTCTTGGCTGCACAAGCCGATATCGGTAAGTTGCTGAAAATAATATTCAATTTGTGGGTAGTCTCATTTGCAGTGAGAAACATGTGTATCAGGGGCCTATCCCGGATTTTGTTGAGGATGTAGTGGGGTGGTGATGTATTATGAGTGCACTGGTAGCTGCGAGCACTGGGGTGTCAGATTCGATAGGTGTCTTGGTCTCAGCTGTACATCTCTGGCTTCCTGCAGACCCGGGTTCGATGCTGGTGAAGGGATGAGTACGGGTTTTTCTCTGGTTGTTTCCCGCCCGTTGTACGAGGGTTTCCTCCGGGTACTCCGGTTTCCTCCCTCCTGCGGCAAAGAACAACTGTTGACGAGGTGGTCCTTCCACTTAACATCTACTGCTTAGGCCTTCAAAAAGCTGTATAGGTTACTGGCCGACAACGTATATTCTATCATGATTTTCATATCAACGTATATTTTTTCATCTGATGGTAAAAATGAACTTATCAACCTTAGGATTTGTTACTAGTAGAAATAAGACGATCCAAGTTACACCCACCCGCCTGCCCTCATCATAGACACGTTACAAATTCATCTGCTGTATAGCGAGATGCAAAATCTTCACACCTAAACTAATTTCCAGCTGATTTGTCGTGTGATTCGAACTGGCATTCAGTTGGTTTGGAGACGAGAACGCTGACTACTGGGCTGTTCCTGCTCGATTTGCTCAGTCAATAGCCAACCACCCAACCCAAGATCGTGGGACATGTTTCCCCGAAAATGCATCTTTAAATTTTGTTTTACTCTGGCAGGTGCCCTGAGAAACCAGCTAGGGAATATGGAAGGCCCTCCAAGCTCCCCATCCGCGTGCAGAAGCTGAAGTACCTCACGCTATTTGAGGGCCTATTTTTGGTTTCCCGAGAACACGTTTGCAACATAATGTAGAGCAAATTTCGGTATTTTTTTAGGCATTCTTCAGCGTGACAGGTTATAAAAACCTTTTCGTGAACAAATTCTGTTTTTTTTAATCATTTTATTTTTAAAGCAACATCCATCCTGCCTTATAACCTACCGCCTGCCGTATAACAGCCACGCGACAATCACATCCGCGCATTTACCATAGCCAAGGCCACCTGACTGAGTAACTTCGTTCCTCGCAGCGAAGAACGTAGCTACTGTCTCAGTTGGCATTGCGCCTAATAGACAAGCCAGCGTGAACGCATTGATTGCGTCGTCAAAAACCGGAATGATTTTTTTAATTTTAAAATCACAATTTATAATTGTCTGCACTAGCGTCTTATAATTTTGCTTCGGCGATCTATTGGAATAATTAATTTTAATTTTTACTTCATTAGTCTTTTAGATTTTTGATCTCATAGTAATTGCTAGCAAACGATTAAAATTAGTACTGCGCACACACAGACAAAACTTCAAGGTCATTGTAGGCACGCAAAGCATCGTATACGTTCTTCCAGAACGTAAATAAAGTTCCCAATATTCAAATTTCCAAAGTTACTCCTCATTTTACGATTTAAACAAATTATGACAAACAAATTTATAAAGTTACTCCTCATTTTAGAGGAAAAAAATTATTACTGGGGCAATTACGCTAAAAAAAAAAAAGATTTCCAAAGTTACTCCTCATTTTAGGGTAAAAAAAATTATGACTGGGGAAATTACGCTAA
>JAHWFP010091569.1:0-78940 GCA_023313725.1 Lithobius niger | reverse complement strand
GTGCGATTTAGGCGTTCTACTACGCTCGCCTTGAGTTCTGACTTGGTTGAATAGTGGTTTATTTTGTGGCGTTTCATTAGTGCTGCGAAATCTTTATTATAGTATTCCTTGCCCTCATCGCTTTGTAAATTTTTAAGGGGATTAGACATCGTGTTTAATATCTCGTTAAAAGCACCAGTGACATCTGTGGCGTTCTTCGATTTCACAGGGACGGCCCAAGCGTATTTAGAGAATACATCGATGGCATTCAGCAAGTATTTGTAATTTTCGTTTTGTTCCACGTAAGGTATCATCTCCACCAGGTCTTCTTGAACTATATCACCTATCCCGTAGCTAATAACGTGCATCCTCGGAAAGTTTCGCCTAGCTGGCTTGTGCAGCTCCTCCACTAAAATTTCCATTTGATCTTTTTTTTTTAATTCCCATTCCCAACTTTACTTTGGTTTTCATATCCGCGGCTACAGCAGCTGCTGCCAACTTCTCTTTCAGACCACTTTTGATAGATTTTGGTACTTTTACTGCATCGGAGGCCAACTTTCTATCAGCTCCGTGCCTTCGTTCCAAGTCTGGTTTGGCAGAGTATTAGATGACGTGCTGTTTGCAGCCCTCATCCAGAGAATTGATAGCAGTGTCGCCTCTGTTCAGCATCTTGTTCAGTTTTGTTCCCGGATCGCAATAGTTGTATCCCGGAATGTGAAGTTCCACCGGCAACTTGTCTATCACGCTGTTCAACAATCCAGATCCTCTGCTCTTCTGAAACTGTGCTTTCCTCGTGCCGCACACTTTACACTCGCCCTTCAGCAGTTGTCGATAATTCTTAGTTACAACGTGCCTGACATTTTTACTGGCTGTAACTCTTCTGCATTTGAGGCAGTACATCTCTGTTTATTTATAAAATTAGAATGAAAAGGTATTTTAGATACTAGTTTTGTAGAGAATTTATCAAAATACCATTTTTTCTTAAAGAAGTTGTAAGATGAAAGTGTTAAATTATGACATAGCCGATGTCAATAAGCGACCATCGACTGGTAATTTACTGAATTTTCCAGAGGACGTAAGGTGCATCATTTGCGGCCCTGTCGGTTGTGGAAAGACCAATTTAGTTATAAATTTCATTTGCAATCCAGGTTGGTTGAATTATGACAGCCTGCGCGTGTACTCCAAGTCTTTATTTCAAAACAAATATTTCCATCTCAGGAAAGCTTTCGAGAAAATACGTCCGGGCGTAGCTACCTTTTGTTCCAACAACGAAGACATCCCACCACCAGAAGAACTGCCATGTGGCAAAACGGTAATTTTATTGGCCGATTTCGTGATTGAGAACCAAGACAGAATCGAACGCTATTTTGCCTACGGCAGGCACGCGGACGCCTCGATCTTTTATTTATGTCAGACTTACAGCAGGATACCCAAGAGAGTTATCCGAGATAATTCCAACATTATAATTCTCTTCAGGCAAGACGAAGCAAACCTCAAACATGTCTTCAATAACCACGTTAGTGGTGACATGATTTTCGACGAGTTTCGTCGCATGTGTGGTGAGGTTTGGAATTCTGGTCCGTACGGATTCCTACTCATCGATAAAACTAAACCCTTGGATCGAAGGTATATAAGAATGCTCGACTAACAACGACGTGTCTGCCGAAGGTTTTTGTTGACATTAACGTTTGTTGACTTAAACATTATTTTATAAAGTACTAAACTGTCATGTCTACTAAAACTAAAAATAAGAGAAGCAAACCCCAGAAAAAGGTCGATCAGTAAGAGGCTCTAAAAAAGCGTCTGAAACAAAAATTTCAAAATATAAAACTGGAAAAGCAGACAGAATCTGAACATTTACAAAAGATATTCAAACCAGTAGTTGATCCTATAGTAGACCAGACTAAAATGCAGATGCTACAGGGGAGCGAGGCTTCGGCTCAGTGTCAACGACAAATCAAAGAACTGTTGGCTCTAGAGGCTTGATAGAAGAAACAAGAAAAATATCACGGGAAACGGTTAGAGCATATTCAGAAAGCTCTGGAAGCTGCAACGGGCCGGGCCGATACTGAAGACGAGAATATAGGCAGTGACGATGGTGAGATATAGTTTAACGCGGGTGCCAGGATACGACTCTCCAGTTCCATGGGCGCATTACCTGACGCGCCCTCCGACAAGTCACTTGCCCTCATGTCAGGGGCTCGTAGGAGACAAATGGAAGAGGCCTCTTTACTCGGCGATTCCGCAGTCAGACTAGGTTCGCTAGCCAAAATGTGGTGTGTTGTTTAGGGCAGGGTATACGAAGCATATGAGAAATTAATCTTTGTGGGTTAATTTTTACCCAATATGCTTCCAAAAAAAATCTTTATTACTTGGGGGAAAATAAACAGGTGTTTTTGTGTTTGCATAAAAGCTATTGCATATTTATAAATTTGTAGATAAGCTATTGCATATTACATACTTACTTTTACAAGTGTCCATATTTTTTTAAGTAGAATGTAGGTCAAGGTCATTTTCTAGAATCCTCCTAATGTCCCGTTAGAGCCCACGTTTTTTTTTGGGATTTTGACCTTGTTGGCTCTAACGGGACATATCGTAGCATATGAGATTTTCCAAACGCATTTTACTTAATCCAAAAAGTATAGCCTAGGACAGGAAGACTATACTCACGAACACTGCCTGATAAAACCTAGGACCGGAAGGTTATATCAGCACTGCGGCGAGGTCGGGCCACAGCGGTGTAATCGATGCGTGCTTTTTTTTTAATATATTCCACGTAAGCAATTGTGTATTTACCGTTTGTGTCAAAAAAGCTAGCCCTAATTACACGATAAACCAACGTACGGTCCCCACTGGAAAACGATGCAGAACAGGCAGTTAAACGCAACAATATTTCTTAGGCTAGTAAGATACATTGTTCCGTTTGCTACCCTTTCATTCTCGAAAAACAGTCGGTGGTAAGGGATAGAGGGGAAGGACAAACAGACAAACAACAAACAAATACAACGTGCTTCAAGTTCATAGGTGTCGACTATTTTTCCGAATTATCATACGTCGTATTTTCTCTCCCGAAAAAAAAGCTTCACGAAAAAAACGTTTTTTTTAAGCCCACTAAAACTTGTGTCAGGCCACGGCTTGTTCGGACGTATTAGTTAACCTACGATGGAACTAACGGTGCCTCCACGCGAGAATTACTGAACACCCATTGACGCTAAACTAACTCCGAATCACCCGTGTTATAACAATTAAAGAACAGGACGAACAAACAACAAATAATGCGGCTCCGGGCAGTGCGTCGTAACCAGCTGAGGTGGCTTGAAAATTGTGGCTCGCTCCACAAACCCAAGATTCCACGCTGAAAGGATGCACGCCTCGTGAGCCAAATCCACAGAAGACGTAACAAGACTGCGTAGCATTTTGTAAATAATAGTACTCAAGTGCTGCAGTTGATTGAATAATTCGTAGTTGAATAATTTGTAGTATAAGGAAGGCATTCGTATAATGATTCGTAGCATAATTCGTAAAATAAAGCATTCATAGAATAATTTGTAGTATAAGGAAGGTATTCGTATAATGATTCGTAGCATAACGTAATAAGGCATTGGTAGTATAAGGAAGGCATTCGCATAATGATTCGTAGCATAATTCGTAAAATAAGGCATTCGTAGGAAGATTTACCCCTGGTGTGGTTGAGCACTGTGGGAATGTACGCCTCGTGCCGAATTTGTGGATGGTAGCACGGACTAACGGCAAAGCAATCAGGTGTACAAATGAAGTTGCTTTTTCGAACTGTACCATAATTAACAAGCCACCCATACCAAAAAAAATCTGGTCGTACTACTTACATTTTCCCGTAATAACACAGCCGCAAAAATGAGTCAATGTTGGCGCGCAAATACTTTTTGTATGCAGGAAAAGGATGGATTATTGACGTGTGATTGACGCAAGTTGGCCTCGAAACACGGCGGAAGCATGTGTTCTTCATGTGAAATGACGTATGTGGGAAACCCATTTAGCTCAGTTTGAAATCAATTTCTAATCTTGAAACTCGGATGCAGGCATTGTTAAATCTCATTGCTTTGCTTTCCTGTTTTTCTCAATGTGAATGCAGTTTTCAATGCCTGAAATGTCATGGCCCATTTTGTGTTTTTTTCTTTTTAAAATCCAAGCGTTTGTATGTTAGGTTTATTTCACGCTTCATTTGACTTGTGTGACATTTATTTTCTAGAATATCCTGCAGTTAATCGTACCTGGAAGTTTCAGGTTAAAATGACTGTATTACGGCTGGAATGTCTAAATCAATGTCAAATGTCGAATGAATTGAGATTTTTAACTCTGCAAACTTAAAGGAGGGTTGTCGCAGAATTAAATTTTTTTTAAATGTAGAAGCCATACTGTAGTTCCACTAAAGCGAAAAACATTTCTCCATTCAGACTGCCTCTGTGTGGCAGTACAACCGACCAGTAAAAAAAAAAATTTCATTCATGATGACCACAGCCCCTAGGTAGGTCTCGGTAGGTTTCATGTACTTCGAAAAGGTTTTTGTAGGTTTCGTTGAAGGCAGACCCGGTATTGTAGTAGGTCTGTTTGGGGGGCGGGGGCTTCGATAACAATGGAATACAATGGTTTTCATGGCCAGTCCGTCGTAGTAGTTAAATGCATCTACTGGTGGGGTTTCGATATGATGCGTGTGTTTTGTGGGGTTTCATTTGGAATGAGAGGCTGCGGTTTCACGCAAAAAGAAAAATAGAATTGGTACATGATGAGCGAAAACTTCAGTGATGGCTTCCATCAATTATGTTTCATTTTCTGTTGTTAGGTGCGAAGCGATTGTGCTTCTGTTTGCAAGGGGATTGACTAGTTGTGTATCTGGCCATCCACCAATTATGTTTCATTTTCTGGTTGTTAAGTGCGAAGCGACTGTGCTCCTGTTTGCAAGGTAATTGACTAGTTGTGTATCTGGCCAGTTGTAGTCAACACATTCCACTAGTGGTAGTAGCCGTTGGTTATAGACTTTGCTGGTGATGCCTGCTTTAGCGAGATTGGCATTCGAAGCGAGAACAACGGGAAAACTTCAATGGTTAGCAACGGAATTAATACTTTTTTTTTTTGTAAATCTACAACAGTAGTTGTTTATGCCTGGACATGTTACGAAAAAGTTGAACTTTTTTCTTAATGGTCGTTGTTTTTATTTTAACAATACAACTGAAAAATTGCTTAAATTGTTGAATTCTGCATGTTGAATGACCACTGTATAACAGCTTTTATTTTCCTTTGTATTTGTCACTAGATCCTCCTTGCTCTCTGGACTTCGACTCAGGGCCCTATGATGACCACATGCCTGTGCATTATTTTAATAAGAAGAGCGGTAAATGTGAAAATGCTGAGTAAACAAATGACACTCAAACTCAAAAATGTCAATACTCATCACATCAGTATTGCGAAGTTTCGATAGGCATTACCCGAAAATAAATATTTTTAGTCCTCCTATCTTCCTCAGGCAGCAAGAAACGTGTGAACTACAGTCTACATAATTGTATGCACTCTTCAAATGGCTCGAATTCAATCGAGAACGATTCAAATTTGACGCGTCTGTGGCCCTCTGTATTTAGGAGGCCCACAATCATCTCTAGACGCATCAAGTAAGCTTTTTTTGTACCACATACATCGCAAAATACTATCTCTATTGGTCTGTTGTTTCGAGAAGTTGTAGAAACTGGGGGTTTCGATTCGTTAGAAGTCAAACATTTACATTTTATGCAATATTTCATCTTGATTTCTTTACGGTTGCTCTTTTTTACTATAGTACAATTGTTTTTTCATTCCAAGTATATCTCTTTAAAAAAAAGACATCATGGATTCCTATTCGATTATTCTCACCGGCAAAGACTTTGACTTGAAAATTAATCTAAACACTTCCATCCATTTGGATTTGGTAAAAAATTACGAATTAGCTCTGCTTAATTTACATACTTATAAAATATACACAACATCACCTCAAAAAATAACGAAATTCAGTACACGACCCATGCTGGTGTCTCTTGGCAGAAAGTGTTAGTGAGTTCCGGTGCTTACGAAATCGAAGATTTGAATAAATTTCTAAAGTCAGCGAATGCAAGTATGCCATTACGATTCTTCCGAATCTAAACATTTTAAAAGCCAAATTGATAATTACCGATCCGAATTACGGAGTATTTTTTTCGGGTGACAAGAGTTTGGCTCCAGTCTTGGGGTTTGACTTTGGTAACTACGTCCGAAGTCGTGAAAGTCAAAATGCCGTTGACATTATGAGCGTCAATACAATTTTTTTACACGTTGATATCATCGGCAATTCGTACCTAAACAGCAATACTCAGCTCACTTTATACTCCTTTTATCCCAATTCACCCTCCGGTTTCAAAATCATAGTTCCCTCATAATTTAATTTACCTCCTGGTGACTACCAAATTAATCAGAAATATAAGTGTTTGAAAAAAAAGGAAATGGACTCTTTCTTAATTTTAACTCTAATAATAAAAAACAAACGGTGTGATGCCAAGAAACATAGCTTTCATCAAATTCATAACACCCAGAAAATGAGCGTAGCAGAAGATTACTTAAAAATCAACAAACCTTTAGTGTATGATTTATCGGTTGAGTTTTACACGTACCATGAATACAATCCTATTGTAGGCCCCAATCTCAAAAACGTAAATTCAGAAATTCGAATACAGTTGGAAAACCAAGATTTATTTCTGCACGTTGCCTACAGTTACCTCCTGATTAAAGGGAGGTTGCTGAAGGATGATGACTCTGCTTATGCCAATGCTGACGTAGCTGCATTGATTAAAAATGCTGCCATGTTCTTGTTTTCTATTTTCAAACCATCTTGGTGATAAACAAGTCGAGAGTTAAATTATCAGGGGTTCGGTTCTCTAATGAAGGGACTGCTCACTTATGGCTGGGGGGAGCAACCGGTTTTGCTCGGCCAGTGCTGGGTGTTGGATAGTGCTGCAGCAGTCAATGCTGAATTGACCAACAACTTGCGATACAAACAGCAGAACACGTCCATCATCGTTGAAACGACTCCCAAGGGAAGCTTTACCTTCGCTATCCCGTTGAAACGCATCATGGGCTTTTCCGAAAATTACGATAAGCTAATCTACGGAACTAAACACGTGCTTACACTCATGCGAGTGACTGATACGAGCTTCATCTTCAAAGCCTTGGGAGCAAACTGTGGCAAAGCCGTGGCAAAGTCGTTCTAAATAGCATCAGCTGGCTCGTTCCACATCTCACGGCCTCGGACGAGCAGAAACTTAAACTCTACAATCATATCTCCCATGGAGCGACCAAGGATTTAGGATTTAGGCACTGGAATTACGATACCTGCGTGCTCCCTCAAAATACCAGTTTCATTTGGCGCGTGCTGACTACTTCCGCGGTCGAAAAACCTAGATGGATAGTTCTAGCTTTTCAAACTAACAGGCAGGACTCCTTAGTCAAAAATCCTGGTGTGTTTGACCACTGCAGTCTGCAAGATGCTCGTGTGACTCCAAATTCCGAGCTTTATTCGTTTCTCGATTTAAATACTAATTTTGCCAGTGGAGAGTACGTTGGTATGTACAGAATGGCGCAGTAATTTAGGCAGCTGTGCTACGATACCAAAGACTTGAGTTTTGACTTGCCTCAGTTCAAGAAAGCCTATTCTCTCATGGTGTTGGATTGCTCCAAACAGTCCAAGAGGCTTCAATCGATAATCATGGACGTGCAAGTCAAACTGAAATTTACGGCAGCCGTTCCAGCTAATACAACCTGTCACGCTCTGTTCATTGGCGACAGGAAAGTGAATCTAAAGTTGGATAGAGGCAAAGTCGAAGTTGTTTACTAAATAATAATAATAAAAAAGATATGGCACTCAAATCAAGATCACGAAAAAAGAAAGGGGGGCTTTTTGCTGTTGGCATTGCTAGGACCGATTTTAGCCAGTATTGGAGGGTTGGCCGGAGGGACCCCTAATTTTTAGGGTATTGGAGGGGTTGTGTCTGCTGTAAAAAAGGCACAAAATGATGCCAAAATTCTAGCTGACATCACAAGCAAGTGGAAGGTTCCGGCTCCAAGAAAAAAATTAAGCAAAAAACCAAGCAAAAAAAAGTCGCCCCGTGGCAGAGGTCTTTATTAAAGACCACCCAGAGTTTAATCGACTTTGATAAACCTTTAATGAACTTTGATTTAAACGGATTGGCTAGAGTAATAAAAATTCCGAAATTAAGAGGTACTTTTAGTAAAGACGCGCTTCCCTTAAAACTTTAGCCTACTGGTGAAAACGGAATTGTAAACTTAGAAGATTTTCACAATGAATAAGGAAGTCACTGCATAGCATATTCCACCGTTTCGAGAGAACCCTGTTATTTCGATAGTTTTGGCAACATGGGTCCTCTCCGGTCTGTGGTTAACTACTTGGAACCGGAAATTAAATACAATTACGAATGCGTACAAAACTTTGGCCAGATCTGGTGTGGCCACGTTTGCTTATTTTTCGTAAGTGCCTTCTCCAAGGCTCATAATTACGAAGCTGTTTTGGATAGGATAAGACGAGTCATCTATTGAAAGGTTACGTGCAAATCTAACTGGAAATAAACGTCTTCTATGTGAAACTCTTCGAATGCCTCTACTGTAATGGACAATTTTTTTCTATTTAGTACGGAATTTCGAAAACGGTAGCTGTCCAATGCTCGTCTTTTAGTTTAGTTATGTAGTTACTTTACATTTAGCAACGAGTGCAACGCTCAGTTCGCTGCGGTAAAAAATCGCTTTATGAAATAAACCAGAACTCGTATACACACACGAAGATCGAAAGAGGACCGGAATTGACGAACCAATCACTTCTTTTTTCCAATGGGCTTTTCATGCTGAAACTGATTAGCGTGAAATTGTTTTCATGCACAAATTTCTTCGTAGCTACATCACTCCGTAAAGTTGGTTCGCTTAGATTTCTAATCGGCTTGTGCATTGCATTGAAGTATACTTTCTGGTCGTCCTGTAATAAGCAATTTCTGTCAACGTACACTTTTGTTGCCGCATCAGCAACGTGCTAGGGAAAAGCTATATCCTTAATTTGCTTCTTTTTCGCGTAAAAATTCCCGTCAGCTTCATCTAAGTATAACGTATTTTTTTTCGATATTAGAAATAGCAGAAGCTAACTCGTCGGTGAGAAGAGTAATGGCAGGAGGAAAGTTGGTTTTAAGTTTCTGAACATCCGTTACTAGAGTACCGATCTGAGAATAATTTACTGCATCTTCAGATTCGATGCCGGCTCCAACTTTGGTTAAACGCTTACTGTGCATATCGTAGTTGTTTTCGGGCGTTTGCACGTACCCTAGCCCAGACTGTCCTCTTGGACCAACTCCCATGATAATCACGCAATAATGAAGTAATATGTGTTGTGTAATGGAAATTTCTAGATGGTATTTTAGATCACAGGAACCGGAAATGAAACAACAAGACATGCATATGCCCACTTATAGAAGACTAAACACTAATACTTTGAAGATTGGCCATAGGCCACAGCAAACATGCACGTACCCAAGATTTGCAACATTCTCCACGACCCACAAGAAGCTGAAAATTACACCCTGCAATTCTTTTTTTTTTTAAACCTGAAAGAGCATATATATTTTTTTGTATAAAGGTGTTGTCTACACGGGGCGCTTTTGACGCGTGACGCCGCATATTTCTGTCCGCACGCTCTGTGACGCCTCGTGTATTTGCACTGGCATCACGCGTTTTGATGCGCAGCGTCTTTGCAGCCAGTAATAGAGATTTTGGGGGGGACGTGACTCAAACGTAGGAGCTACGTCATAGTTTGCCGCCAGTTGACTACAGGCGCTAAGAGCGAGTGGTGATTGTCGAATAGATCGTGCTGCAGTGCGATTAGAAAACGGAAAAAGATAAGCAAAACGAATACGACGAATAATGAACAAATACCACTAAAAAAAAAGAAAATGTGGAACATAAAATACGTGGAATAAACTAGAGAAGATTTTCTTTTAACTTTTTTTTACTTTAAAAATTTATGAAGGAAATTTACTGAATGTGAACGAAAGTTTATTCGTCTAATACGTATATCATAAATCTAAAATTAAAAACTAATTAAATACAGCAAGCATTGCTGTGTTAGATAAGTAATGGAGTAAAGAGCACAGTAACAGATTATGTGAAGGTAAACCAAGCAGTGCTACATAAAAATACAAACAACGTCTCGACAATTATCAATTATCAATTTTATTGCTACCTGAAGACGAAAATTGATAATTTTCGAAACGTTGTTTGTATTTTTTTGTAGCACTGCTTGGTTTGCCTTCACATAATGGGTTAGATAAGAACAAATTCAAATTAAGAAATCAGTTAAAAAACTTTAAATATGAAACCGTTATAAAGAAACCAGAAGAAAAAACTAAACGGTGTGAACGAGTTTGCTTTTAGTCATAAAAAAATCTGTAAAAAAAAAAGTAGACATCCTCAAAACGCCCATTGCTAGTTGAATCGTGTTATCGGAAAATGTCTAGCAAGTTAAAGACGGGTTTAAACAAGAAGATGATGTTAAAAAAAAAGTTGACAAAAACCTATTGCGGGTTAGTTTAACCATTAAGAAACATACATAAATTTAACCATTGAAGAAATATTAGATAAAATAGTTAACCCTTGCTGAAATGTGTGTGTGCGGGGGGGGGGGGGGGGATACTAATAAACTTGTGCAGAAAAAAAGCTGATGGGAGAAATTGCCTAAAAAAGGCCTAGAGACAAATTAACTGTGTTGTCGTGTTTGGCTGATATTTTTTTTTCATGGTTTGCTGTTATTATAGGTTAGGATAGGTTACATCAGTTGCCTTGTCTCGAATTTCACCAGGAAGGCTATGGAGTTTCTTCAGGAAATGGCTTTATTAACGTTGTTTTTGTTTTTGCAGTGGCAAAAAAATTATTTTGTTGTTTTTATTATTAATTTCACGTTGTCTTTGTAGGGTAGGTTAAGATAGATTAGATGCCTTAGCACGAATTTCACCAGGCAGGACACGAAGATTCATCAGTTAACAACTTTCATAATGCTTCTTTTCCTGCGGCTTTTTTTATTCCATTACTTTTTTTATTGCACTTTTTCTTCCCTCGCTTTTTCTCGTTTATTTTTATTTTTTACTATTGGCTGCTTTTTCAATTTTTTTCTCCCCCAGAGAACAAGCGGCCTAACTTTACAGATGGGTTAATTTTTACTTTAAAAAAATGGTCCCATTGGAAATTCTGTATAACCACGAAATATAGCTGGGGAAAACAAACTCGGCGCTTTTAATACCAGTAAGAATTGGGGGGGGGGGGGAGGAGGGTCATCAATTTGTGGGTAGATAAAGAAAATACCGTGTTTTTCTTACACAATCTCATTTTATCCCCATTTTTTTTACTGTTATAGTTCCGACTTAGGCCCTTTCGGTAGGAGATCAAGTAATTTTTATTACTTGATTATTTTCTTTTATTACTTCGCCCTTGTCAACCCCAAGAATCGAGGGGCGCAAAATTCCGTGGAAAAATTTATCAGTACTCTACTGCCTCCTGAATATTTCTTTCCCCCAGCGGATTCCCCCCCTCCCAACATTAATTGTTGTGTACAGGCTACAGTAATAGAACAAACAAATAATAATAATAAAAAAAAACATGGCCTAGTAAACTTTCTAGTTTATTAAGACACAAAACTTTAACCATACCCCATGTTTCATCATTTAATCCAAGATAATTTGTTTAAAAATGACCATTTCTTCGGAAGATTTATAGTGTTTATAAGTGTTTGAGCCATCCCATCGCCAAAAACGTGCTATCAAATTCGTTTACCGTAGCCACTGCCTCCCCGCACTTTTGTTGCTTTCGTTTGAAGGCACTCTATTCTGCCACCGAAATAGAATAGAATAGAGAACCCGACGGTGCAAGCAAAAGCCAAGAAGCACCCACCCCCCCTCCCCCCCCAAACCCACACACACACACACCCAAACCAAGGACCAACCACCAGGAAAAGCCTAAGCAAGAAAACGGTCCAGCCGACTTTTGAAAACATCAAGCGAAGTGGAAAGAACAACCGAAACAGGAAGGGCATTCCAAGCCTCGACCACGCGTTCTGAGAAAAACCGGGGCCGAACATTACCAGAGGAGACACTTCCACAGAGTTTGAGGGAATGCCCCCTGGTCAAAGTGTGAGAGAGACAAAAAAAGTCGGCTGCCTGGGCGTCAATAAGGTGGTTTAATATTTGGTAAGTGAGGATAAGGTCACCCCGGAGGAACCTGGTTTTGACCGAGGTCAAGTTTAGTTTGCGAAGTCGTTCATCATAAGACAAATTTTTGAGGGGAAGGCACCATTTAGTGAGGCGGCGTTGACAAGTCTCAAGACGGGCGAAGAAAGAAGCATAACGGGGGCGGCCAACCTGAGAGCAGAATTCGAGCGTAGGGCAAAGGAAGGTTTTGTACAGGAGAGCAAACAGCTTAGGTGAGCCAGCAGAGAAAGTTTTAAGAATGTAGTGGGCTTTTTTGAAGACTTTGCCGATGATGTAATCAGTATTGGCATGAAATTTCAGGGAAGAATCAACCAAAATGCCCAAGTCCCTATGGGACGTGTTAGTAGAAAGGGTAGTTTTACCAAGGTGATAGCTGCAGTGAGGGTTGTTATGGCCAAAATGCAGCACCACGCATTTGAGAGGATTAAGGGCAAGACAGTTTTTGGTCGACCAGGTGGCAATGGCGTCTATGTCTTGCTGGAGATCTTGGTGAAGAAAAGCGGGAGAGAGAATTTTCAGGTCGTCCGCATAGCTTCTGCTAAAGGATCGGATGACGGAATGGAGGTCGTACAGGAAAAGGTTGAAAAGAAGGGGGCCCAGAACAGACCCCTGGGGGACCCCCGAGGTAACGGGGACCCAGTCACTAGTGGAACCTCTGAGACTAACACGTTGTCGTCTATGAGAAAGATAAGAACTGATCCAAGCAATATGTGTTTTAGGAAAATTCAAAGAGGACAGTTTGTGAAGGAGGATGAAATGGGAGACGGAATCAAAGGCTTTCCGAAAGTCGAAGAAAACAAGATCACATTGCACCCCTTTGTCCAATAAGGTGGTAAGGTGGTTGTAAGTTTCAAGAAGGTTGGATTGCCAGGAGCGGCCCGGGAGGAAACCGTGTTGGAACTCAAAAACAATACTGAGACGTTGACAAATGCACATGACAGATTTATGGAAAAACCTTTCAAGAATTTTAGACGCGACACAGAGCAAACTAATCGGGCGATAATTATTTACATCATGGAGGGAACCACCCTTGTGTACAGGAGTGATATTTGCATCTTTCCAACGGGTAGGGAAGGTACAGGAGGAAAAGGAACTTTGAAAAATTAAGAAGAAGGGGGTAGCAAGAGAATTTGCACAAGATTTAAGAAAGAGAGGGGAAATGCCATCAGGGCCGCTGGAAGAATCCTCCCTTAAAGCAATGAAGGCATTTTCCACATCTGAGCACAGAAAAGGAGCAGGAAGGAAAGCAGCGTCAATTGGAGAGCTTGGGGTGGGGGGGGGGGGGCAGATAAGACGAGGCAAAGTGAGAGCCAAATTCGACCGCAATATCCCGGTCATCAAGCAGAGTAGGACCGTCGTTTCTCTTCAGACAGGTAGTGGGGGCAGTCTTTCGATTACCGTTAACATAAGCAAAAAGGGACTTAGGGTCCGATTTTGCTTTGAGAATGAGGGATTCCTCCTAACTGCGACGGGCGGTGCGAAACCCGGAAACGGCAGCACTCTGGGCAGCTTTGAACAGCGCCATATTAGAAGGGGAGGGGAAATCACGCAGGCGATTGTAGGCACGTTTTTTCTGCCTAATCAGGGACCTGATGTTTTGGTCCATCCAGGGCGGAGCACTTTTGGTAGATGGGGCACACATAGGAATGAAGCTCTTAATAACATCAAGAATGAAAACCTCTAAAATTTCAAGTTGGGTGTCCACGTCCCACCCCCCAAGCTCAGCAGGCCAGTCAATACAGGAAAAAATATCATTAATTAACGTATAGTCAGCTTTCCTATAATTGGGACGGGGACCGCAAGGAAGATTAATGTGAAAAACAATTTCGAGATCATAAGAGAGAACGTCATGGTCGCTGAGCCCAAGGGGGGGGGGGATAGTGGGTAATGGAAAAAACAGTAAGGTCAGTATTGGTGATGACAAGATCAAGTAAACTAGATTTTTGACCAGTTCTGTGTCTGGTGGGCTTCACAACATGCTGGAGGAGGTCATGATCTTGCAGAAGTTCCAGAAATTCAAAGGATTTGGCTTGAAAAAGTTATCAATAGTTCTTTGTCCATTGGTAGGTCCTTTGGGGGGATCATGCGTGGCAGTAGGGGGATCAGCCTGATTTGAAGTAGTGGGGTTTCTTGTAGGTTTGCGTCTTCGTCCAGTGAAATGGGCGACACGAGCGCCTGGTGGCCAGACATCAGAACCAATGATGAAGTCCGCAAAGGTACTATCAACGGTTACACAAAACGATTTATAAGTTGGGTACGTCGTGCGCAGTGGAAAGCAACCCACAGTAAGCCCAAAGGTGGTTTTAATAAGACTGTGAATGTACTCCACTTTAGTACTGACGTGGAGCCCACCGACAAAGATTTTCGTAATCACTTGCTGACTATTTGGGGGCAAAGCTTGGGAGTTGGCAGTGGCCAAGGATTGTGCATCAAGAGTAGGTCGTTGGGTGGACCAAGATGGCAAAACAGGCCTGTCCCTATTTCCGAAATTAGCAACTGGTGGGGCAGTTTCATTGGATTCACGATTATTATCACGAATATTTTTGAGACGACGATAGTCCCTCCGGGAAAGCTGCGTTCTGAAATCGTCAAATTCATCGATATTAATTTCAGGCGACAGGAGTCCAAGGACGAGGGCGGAGCGGCGCTTGTTCGTTTGGCGCGTTGGACGAGTGAGAGTTAAGGCCAGTTGAGGTAGCTGGGCATGTGTGAGTTTGGGAAGTGTTGCCGAAAATTGACTGCTGACAAACAGAACTGCTTTCGCGCGTAGTAGTATCATCAAGACGTGGTGGAGTAATGTTGGGATCCAATCCAAGGGCCTTTACAGCATTAGTAAAAAAACCAACAGTAGATAAGTGATCTTTAGGACGGCAGGAGATAGAAGGTATAACCGAATTGGCACGGGAGGGAGTTTCGTGCTGCACCGAAGCCCCCCCGTGGTAAAATGGACACCTGCGATGTTTTCGGTTTCAACCTCAGGAACCTGGCAAATTACCTCACTCGTAGATCCCATGCTAGCAAAACCCTTTCGGACCTCAACAGTAAGGTTCTTGACTTCAGTTGCAAGTAAGTCATATTTGTGCATGATGTCACCGATCACCCTATTCCTCTCAATGAGGGTGTCTGCGACGGGCGAACATTGTTTACAGTACCATCTCAAACCGGTCACATTACCTGGTTTAAGAAGAGGGAAAACGTAGTCTGGCAGGTCGGTGCACACAGCATGGCTGGATCCGTAACAAAGGCAACAAGCAAGAATTCTGTCTCCGGAACAAATAGCAGAAACGCACTTGCGACAGGAGCTCAGCCAAATGGCGCCAAATCGGCCGTATCTCATTCTACAAATTATACTGAGTGTGGGCTAAGTTTAATTAATCGATTTATAGCGAAATACGGCTTCATTCACACCTCTAAGCAGTCGTTCAGATTCCCAGCCGATTGCCTTCGACGAGACTGCCGAAGCGAAGGCTTCGTCGAGACGCCATGGTTTGTTCACGTGATCCGCACTGACCAATCCCGTGGCATGACTGCGGCGTCAAAGCGCCAGAAAATAGACGAGGTTCTATTAACCGGCGCTTCACGTCAACTGGGAAATGAGGTCAGCGCGCGTTGAGTTTGTTGCAGTTTCGTCCATCCACATGGCGCGGTATTGAGAAGTGGAGAAGCGCGTGCTATTAACGCGCGTTGTTGTGGCGGGGGCTTATTGTGTCGCTCGTGGAACTACAAGGGCCGTCATGAAAAAAAGTAACGAAGCGCGCGTTCAGAAAAGCACTGGCGTCACGCGTCAAAAGCGCCCCTTGTAGACGCACCTTAACACTCTAACCATGTCAAACTTTATTTTCTCAAACACGTCTGGAAGCTGAAAATGAAACATCCATCAAAAGCACATTTGTCAGCACTATGAAAGCTGCAAACATCCAATTGAACATGAGAAAATGATACGTCCGAAGACGATTTAGCTACAACACCCCTCCAAATGACAATGAAGACGACCAGTGCCCGAAGACGACCAATTCGAAGACGACCAATATGAAAACCTCATGACTAAAGCTGACAATTTTTTGATAACGCTTTCATAAACCCATAGACTTGCGACTACAAATTACGACCTAGCGCCAAACAGCAGTCAAACACGACTATAGTTGCAAATAATTCTCCAAACAAAAACAGAAATTTTCAACAACTGAAATCCATGTACTAACAGTTGCAAACCAGAAAATCTTTGTTAAGTATTAAAAAAACTGAACCTGCTGCTAAAAATATCCAACATAAAAACTATGATTATCCAAGAATAGAACTAATCATCGAAAAAGACATGGTTTAAGAAAATCCGAAACATTAACATTACGAAATTACTTACATAAACCTTGCATATAAAACATTAATTTAGTTCTGAAAAGGCCGAAACATAAAGTTGATTATGGGAAAAAAAAAAAACCCAGAGGGAAAAAAACTGAGGAAGAGAAATCACTTCTTACCAGCTTACATGATTATTATAGCGGAAATTGTTCCTTAGAACGACCATGAAAATTGAAAATTGTCATAAGGTAGCCAAACAAACATCTCCTCCAATTAAACTACACCCAAACCCTAAAATCCCCTTTACCAGTTAAATTAAAAAAAAAATCTGGATGCAAACCTATTTACGTTGCCTTTTGGACTTAAATGTCAGACTGCCTGTGTGGGGAATCGAACCCACAACCTTTGAAACCAAAGGCCGAAGTCTTACCGCTCAGGTCGTGGGTTCGATTCCCCATCTGACAGGCAATCTGACATTTAAGTCCAAAAGGCAACGAAATAGGTTTACATCCGAATTTATTTAACACTTGTCGAACCCATTTGGCTCTCTGTCCTGTTCATAACAGTTGAATTAAGTTTTAAATACACAATCGTTTGAAGTAAAAGTTTTTATTTTACCCCATAAGTCGGAAAAACCCCAAATTCATATAAGGCCTAAAAGTAGGGTTAACGTCAAAATCACACAAAAAAAAAGAATTTCCATGCCAAACTAAATATACTGCCCAGAGAGAAGTTGAGGCATGTTAGGCTAACTAGTGGAATAGGCCTAACTAAACGATGAACTTAAGGACCGGGCTTAGCCATTGCATGGGTTGCCCCCCAGTTGCAGAAAATGCTTGTCCGGTCTGCGACGAACATAATGAGCACCCACAAATCTGCAGGGTATGTTTAAACACAGTATTTTTTTAATACTGTACAGATTTGCAGAGTATTGCACATTACATTCATTGCACTGCTTTTAAACGCCACCCTGTGCAGACACTGAGACACGACGCCTCAGATTGTTATTTTCCCAATACAGGATGGTATTACAGCAAAATTCTGCCTCTGATAAAAATTTACACGTTTACTTTACGATAAATAATACATTGGACAACTAGCCAGTAGCCACCGCAGGCAAAGTACTTAAAACATGGCAGACAGCAGTTCTGGAAACAACTTTTGAAAGTAAATGATTGACAATTTACTTTGGAGCGCTGACATTACTGTCATTAATGTCGATAATAAGATGCTCCAAACTTCGATATTAGGGCAGCTTTCGATAATTTCCTGGTATTTTTATATCCAGTTGGAGGGTCCTTCGGAAGAATGAAAATTCTTATCTACTGTGTCCACTTCAGATTCACTCTCATCAAAGCTTCTCATCGTCATTTCATTAGTTACGATGAATGTTTTGAATCATGAGTTTGGCCAGATGTGAAATAAACCACCCGCGTTTTCCATCTGCAGGAACGGAAAAATATCTCCGATGTACGGCACCCGTCACTGTCTTTCTGCTACTGGGGGTTTCCCACGTTTCACCTTAAGTTCTTAAAAAAAAAAACCTAAAAATGTCCTAACCGACCCCCGAGAAAGAAACCTAAATTTGGCTTAACAAAATTCGAAAGCCAAAACCTTAAAGGGAACCCAACCCTTCCCCAGGTTTTGGGACCACCACGTAATTCTAACTTAAACAAAAATGAACTTAGCGTGCAAAATCATCACATAGTAAAAATCAGACAAAACAGAAAACGACCATATTTACAAAAAACCATATTTAGACATATGAAGTAATAAAAGACAACATTTTTACTGTAAGCTTTTTACAACCCAAAACTATATCGTACGTTCAATATTTAGTAGACGTGTATGCCGAAAAGTAGACATACAACCAACGAAAACCCAACGTGCCAGCATCGTTTGTGACATCATGAAATGTGAACCAGGCGAGTTTAGTCATCAACAAATTGCATGTGACTCGTTACGTAGCAGTAATAGCGAGTAATACTTAAAGGGCCACCCCGCCTGCCCTATAGCATTCCGCCTTCCTTATAACAGCCACGCGCAGATCGTTATCCGCGCATTTATCACTGCCATGGTCTACTGTGAAAGTAGCTGCGTTCTTCGCAGTACGAACGAAGTTACTGTCTCAGTTGGCTTTAGGAATAGTACACGAAAAAGCATCACCTTAAAGATTGTGTCGTCACAAACCGGAATGAATTTCGTATTTTAAAATCACACACTATAATTTTTTAGGCTAGTGTCTTATAATTTTTCTTTGGCGACCTATTGGCATAATTAATTTTAATTTTTACCGCATTAGTCTTTTAGATTTTTGTTCTCAAGTAATTATTAGCAAACGGTTAAAATTAGTACATGTGCACACACAGTTGTAGGCTCGCAAAGGATCATATAAGTACAGGATAAAGTAAATATAGTTAACAATTATTCAACAGAAAATCTCCTAGACTCAGGATTTTAAAACGGATTTTTACCAAGGGATTGACTAACGGTAAGGAAATAAACCTTCGGGGCCATACTTGATGTGGAAGATCGAGAAAAATGGCGCTGGGAGGAATGGACTTTTAACCTGATTCCTTTTAAGAGCTAATATCCTTGTTAAGATAAACGTTTTACTTGCAAGTTGACTCATGGCTTTCTTGTGCTATTTGCAGTGCTATTTATCTGTAACTCTTGATACTGGATCAGAGGTGAGCCGAAACGTCGAGTTTTTAATGTACTTCCCTAGCCTTTACTTTATAACATCGTTTTAAGAGGGAAATAAATTTATGTTGATGGGAAATTAAGCTGGATAGGAATAGATCTAGCAAAGTCCAAGGTACAGACGAAAAATTAAAATTCCAAGACTGCGTCAACATGTGCGTCAACATGTATGTGGGAAAAACACAATTATCTTACTGTTTTATTGTTATCTCATTAAAAAATGTTTTTATATTAATAACGTCAATATTATTAATAATAATAATGGTTGATTCCTTTCATAATAAAAGATATGAAAGGTTAGCAAACTAGCAACAAACATGTGACTCATACTAATCATATCAGGTTCGCTTCCAATGATATCTGCTAGTTTGTATGTCAATGTTAAAAAAAAGATTATCAGACAATTGTTAGATTCTCCACGTTTTTTGTTAATAATAACTTGCACGTCCTGGTTGTTGCACCATTGCGATGGTAATTACCTTATCTTAATTACTGTGACTGTCAAGTTACCTTATCTTGAAGGGCAAAACGACAGCGTATCGCTGACAAGTAAATGATACTTATAGATAGCAACAAAATGGAAACTGCAAATAAAACATAAAACATAATGCCCCGCCATCATTATTGTCGGAGTGACAAAATATCTGAAAGAATACTTGTAGTGTCTTCACTACAGTTACCGAGGTATTATAAATACCGACATTATCTAAGCTATTTACTATAGAGCAGTGACATTTGCCGCCATATTATCTAAGCTATTTACTATACAGCAGTGACATTTGCCGCCATGTTGGCACCAGTATGGGTTTTGGAGGGCATAACAACAAGGTGCACTACATTAAAATGGAGGGAAAAACAACGGAAGAGCGGATTTCTTAGGCTTAAAATAACGTTGTTTTCTCCAACAACAAAAATCGCGCGTTTTAGGTCTACGAAACCACTCTTCACAGCATCGGCTTCAGTATGACGCCCTTCTGTTTCACTCTGCAGTGTCCCTTGCAGCTAACCCATTAAGGCTCCAGCATAGAGTTATACACAATAATACTACGTCGTGTCACTGCCCTATACTGATTCCCATACCTGTTCATTACGGTGGAGTGTGGAAACCTTTTTGGGGGGAATTCCTCATTGGCAGGGTGTGTAAAAGTTGCTGCTGGGCATCACCATCACACACAAAAAAATTTCATCACCCTGAGGTCACGTCTTGAGGTGCCCCGTGGCCTTCAAGTTTCACATTGTGCGGCAATGGACGGAATGGCAAAAAAGCCAAAAATGATGATTGGACATTTAAAAAAAAATCCAATTTATTAGATTATCTTATTCAATTCTCTCTGAAACAATGTTTGCATGCCGTAATTACAAAGAATAAAATTTTTCTTAAAAACTGTGAGAATAATTTAGCATCGAAATTTGTTCAAAATGGCCTTTTCAGCAATGGTGGCTCATAACTACTCATGAAAAATTTGGGCAGTTACGGCTACCTTTCTTAATTTGTCCGTGTCTCAAATGAGATAATGGTAAAATTAAATTTTAAACAAGTCAAATAATCCTTTTTGCTATTTTCGCTATTCCGTCCCTTGTCGTACAATGTTAAAGTTGAAGGCCCTTGGGGCACCTTAAGTGATGTTCAAGAGCTACCTTTCCACACCCAGCCAATGAGGAAACGTAAATAAAGGTTTCTACACTCTACCCTACTACATTGATGGCACTTATCCAATAAAAGGAAGGGCAGCTGGATTAGCAATGCCACTCACCTGATCCACTTCACCTAGTACGGTTCTATGGTTCCTTCCAGTAGAGTGTAGGCTAGGACTAAACCACCACCTCAATTTATTGTGCAACAGTGCTGTACGTAGAAACACGTTAAAAATTTACTCATAGATTTAAAAAAAAACCAACTTCTCCAACGGATTGTGCCAATCCCCATTAAAGCCATGATAGGCGCGTAAAACCAAAGCTGGTAGGAAAGGCGGCCACGTTCACAAAATATAATGGACTTGGAAAGTAGTGATATCATTCCACGAAAGCAAGGTCGCTCAAGTAAACCATTATAGAAATGGCAGCAAATACCCATCTCGCAGCCATTACTGGAATCTGAACTCCATTACAAGGGGAAAAAACAAAACGAAAAAGCTACAAAATCATAAAACGCCTATAGTATAATGCACAAATTAAACATACCCACATACAAACAAACATAACATATTTCAAAAACAAATTGCTTTTAATTTCTAACGTAACCAAAGAGTAAAAACAAACCTTGTTTCCTGGAATTGAAGTTCAACTTGTACTTCGTCTTAAACAGGATAGAAAGCCAAATGGGCTCGAGAAGTGTTAAATAAATACGGACGCAAACCTATTTAGGTTGCCCTTTTGACTTAAATGTCAGACTGCCTGAGTGGGGAATTGAGTGAACCCACGACCTTTACAACCAAATGCCGAAGTTGTATCACTAAGCCGCGCAGATAGATTTGTATCTCCATTTATTTGACACTTTTCGAGCCCTTTGGGGGCCGTGTCAGTATGGCTTAGTGGTAGGTCGTCCTTTGGTTTCAAAGGTCGTGGGTATAATTCGTCTCTAAGGCAGTCTGACATTTAAGTCCAAAAGGCAACGTAAATAGGTTTGTATCCGTTTGTGTATTTATACTTCGTTTCGTTCGAGTTAACTCGCATCTGTTTTTTTTTTTATTTCTAGCTGTGAATTCCATGGGGATAAAAGCTCTAATGCTTTTGTCAAAGTTACAAAGCCGTTTTTTGTCAGTGAGTTAGAGTTTGCTTGAACACGAGAATTTTCAGGAAAAGACATTTTCAGGAAAAGGAATTTTCAGGAAGGAACAGAGAGTAGCAGCAACAGCAGCATAGGCTAACAATGTCAAAATGTTACGATGATGCCAACATGTGAAAACTGTGCAACAAGGAGGCAAGGCACGCAATATAGGATTAGAGCTCATTCGAACAAGATACAGCGATAGTTTGGGAGCAGGGAAAGTAACATTGTCGTTGCATCATATGTCAATGAACATTGTTGGCCAGAGAAAGCATAATTCGTTTTTGAGAACCAAAGTTAAACGATCGTCGGTTTTCACTTAAAAACATTAGGGTGTTAAGTCTGCTATTTTGAGGGTTTACAAAATTGGGCGGGTGGCATAACGGAATGACTGGTCTTCAGTGGAGGTTTCGGGAGCGGCCAGCTGAATTGTTTCCAATGCTTTCTTTGATTGTCTGCCGCGATTACGACATCTGCCTGCGACAACGACGAATCAACTTTGAACCAACTATCACTTAAACTGATGCATGCTAAATCTAGACAAACGCTAGTTTAACAAGTAAGCCAACAAATGACATCCAACAAATCATGGACGAAGCATGGATCTACATACGCAATTCTCATGCTCCTTTTTTTTTCTCTACAAACAAAATTGCACGGAGAATGGCCGGACGGCATATAATTTTTTTTACACGGATGTCAAGATCCCAAGAAAATGATGATTTTCAATTTTTCGTATTTTTCCAAATTCAGTGCCTCGCTCACGCTGTCACGCTCTCTGCGGCTAATTACATAAAATTATTACGTAATTACATAATTGACTTGTCCGGGCAACTGAAACCTGGCCGGCCAAAAACGTGATCCGAATGACGTCTTGGATCTGAACGGTTCGTGCAAAAATATGAAACTAGCAGCCGGATGTGGCATAAACCACACTGAACCGATCACAATAAAATGGAAGCAAAAAAGCAAACAAATTAACGGGAGAGAAAAACGGATTCATCGTTTAAAAAACATTAGAGCTCGTATCCCTATAGAACTTAAAAACTGTGTTCACTCGAACGAAACGAATTACAATTTGAACTCTTGAGTCAAGGGGAGAAACCAAAACAAAAACAAATTCCCAAAATAACAAAACTCCCGTTTGATAAAAAAAACACATTGCGTTCACTTTTCTATTGCCATGGAATAAAAACAATTCATGTTTCCTGAAATTCGACAAAACAAACGCCTTTAACAAGAAAGAACCTACATGCATCACACATAACAAACGCACACACAAAATACCCGTGTCGCCCTTCAAACAAAACAGAATTAAAATACAAACCACATACACAAAACAGAAACCAAATAACATACACGCCTGCGTAAAAGACATTTTATCAACCCACTCCCACACTAACAGCCGTGGCTCAGTTCAAATGTAAACAGCATTTTGATGTTACCAAGGAATAAAAACAATTTGTTCCCTGGAATTGGGGTTCAAAATTGTATTTCTTTTCGTGCGAGTGAACTCTAATCCGTTTTTATTCGATTGCCTTCACAGCTGTGTCCATAGGGATACGATGTCTAACGCCTTCGATCTATTAATCGTTCATGTACTCTGCTCCTCCACCACTGGCTCAGCCGACTATGTCACTCTGGTCGTTGCTGCCATCTGTCATACAGTATTTAGTAGCCGGTAGAATGTTTGCAAGCATGAAACCAGTTGGCATCTACTCGATAATGAAAACAAAAATAACTTTTCATTCACGGGAATTTATAAAAAAAAAAATTGAGAGGGATGCTTGTCAAGGCTAGCATTGCAGTAGATTTAATAAAAGGTACCTTTAATTAAATTAAATGCTTAATCAGCTTTTATTAAATGTGCGACAGTGGTGGCCCTGAGGAACAAAACTCTTGTTTTTTAATCGCACGCCTTCAAACTTTACTTTTCGTTCATGGAAATACAATTTTATTCAAGGAAATATACTTTTCGTTCATAGGAAATACATTTTTCGTACAAGGAAATCAATTTTCATTATTTTAATTTCCATTATTTTTTTCGTTCATGGAAATTGTTCTACCTTCACGGAAAACAATTTTGTACTTAATTAAAATAGTAGAATTTTAGCCTATCGGTGAGCCATAGTTTATTCATAGTTTATTCATGGTTTCAAACAAATTTCGGTAAATTTCACTAGATTTAAACAAGATTATCAAGATTCAGAGATTTTGTTCTCCAAGTTTATAAGTTACTGTCTTTCTAAGACCGTGTTAAAATCATTCTGTGAATAATTTATACAAGTTACACTAATGGAAGCTTCATTAATGATCTTGAGTGATTATCTATACACAGTCTATTATGGTATTAGAGGATTCAAAAAAAGATTATTAACTGAAAAACGTTTCAAATAGATTTTTAACAATTCTCACGGAATTTTCTAAAAAGAAAAAAGGGTTTGAATGACGCCTCTTGATTATCTTCTGTGGCATCATGTTGACTTTTTGCTGTCATCCATAGTAAGGCGGCTTTCTTTCACAGCATTACAGCTTCCTTTCACAGCATTACAGCTTCCTTTCACAGTATTGCGTGAAGCAGATACAGGACCTAAAAGGAAAGCAAGGATAGGGTGTCGCTGTTTCACAGTTTCAAACTGGTTAATTTGGTCGGCAATACTGATATCCAATTTCTTGGCCAAGTTTTTGACCCAATCTTGACAGTTGTGAAGTGTTGGCAAGTACGGTTTCCCATTGGATTCGTTAGACTCAACTAATTTTAGCAAGCCGGATTTTGAAATTTGGATTTCGCCAATGGGATCTTGAGTTCCTTTACCAACGGGTCTACTGTTGATATAGTTGTACATCACCTTATTGGTTGATTCATCACAATTTCCTAGAAAAAAAAATGAATTTACATTCTTGAAGTTGTAGCTTAGTTGCATGCAACATGTAGCAATACATAACACCTTCACATTACTGGCTTAAAGTAACACAATGGAGAAATTCGTATGAAAAGATGGGTTTATCATACCAAATACTGCTTCACTTTAACAAATTACCAGGGAACCTCAGAAATTTTATCTTCCAACAAATATATATTTAACGAGAAACAAATGTATAGTAAACTTTATTTAGTTATTTATTGTTGGACGTGTAAAGATTTAAACTTTAACCTTTGCTCACACACACAAGTCCTTCTTTCGTGTTTCATGTTTTTGCAACAAGTACATGAATAAAGCAGATTATTATTATTATTATTATTATTGCAGATGAAGTTTAGGATGTCGATGAAGGGTGAAAAGGAAGAACTCCAACCATTATGAACTTGTAACGTTTATTTTACAGGGCCTGGGCTAACTATTGAGGAAACCCACGTTTCACCCGTAACCCTGTCGTCTTATATAGGACTAACAATACATAGCTCAACAAAACGTGTAATTACCAACAATAACATCAGTGGTTATTAATCAACGCATGATTTATGTTACGCCACCGCAATTATTATTATTTAGTGCATGGTGGTGAGGTAACGTCACGCCAACACATCCCAATGCTATAAGTGTAGTCGTTATTTACGGTTAATGTGAAAACTCACACACGTCACCGTGGGTTAATTTTCATAACCCACACTTTTTTGATAACCTAACACTTTTTCCGCGCTCTACACAACCCCTGCTTCAACACGTGACATATAATGATCGACTTCGCAAAACTACCGTACACAACACAAATTCAACCAGCACACCCCATTGCAACCAACATAAATAGGCACATTTGCAACCTGTGACTTTTATCGTACTAACACGAAAAAAAAAATAACCTCGCGTACTATGCTTGTTCCCACCCTTCCCCCACCCATGGAGGAATGGTCGAACCCGGCAACCTTTCGTTCCGACGGTACAATAACTAGGCTACTGACACGTTGTAAACATACCTAGATACACCTAAAAACCTACGGGACTCAAGCGAATAGCGCATTTTATATTTTATATCTTATTTAAACTAATAAAGTAGAAAAAATACGGTTTTACCTTAAACACAAAAGTCGGTGTCTTGGACTGGGTATAGGGACGTCCTCCCGTACGTGAGACTTTCGTAGACAGGAAGTTTAAACCAGAAGTTTGAGTTCAGGAATTTACATATCTGTCGTATGTAAACGATCTTACCGTAAATTCATTATGATTCACAAATAAAATTTTCAAATAAATTTTTTTTTTTCAAATAACTTGATATGTTAGCTTGACGTCTCACCTTACCATTAAAACACATATCTGTGAGCTATAGCCGGTATAACGGCGATATTTGTTCATCTGCTCGAAACGGCTAGTCCAATATCTTCGGGCATGGAGGGAAATAATGCCCTCGCGCTTACAGCGCTCATGTGATTCCCTCCACCCCTCGATATTGTACAAGCAAATATCGCCGCTAAACAGGCTATAGCTCACGGATATCTATTACTTATTACTTATTATTATTTTATTTTTATTATTATTATTTTTATGGAACTAAGCCCCAGGCATAGTCACCACCTGTCTGGGTGTTCATGGGTGTTCATGGGTGTTAGTTCCCTGGATTCTGTGGCCATCCGAATTTGTGGTAAGTGTTTTATTAAGTATTAACATGTAGCGATCACGTAAAACCGAACAGTGAGTATTTCTAACGAGGATCTTATCGTTTTTTCAATCATTTATCCCTGCCGATTCCGCAAGTGGACGGAGTAACGAATCTACGGAAGCCGACTGTGGACATTCAACATTTGCACGCATTAAGGGAGTAACAAAACAAAACAAAAAACTACGAAAGCTATATTGTGACAATTGCGAGATGTGGCGAATGTGAAAACAAGATAAATATGAAAGAAGATGAATTATTAACCTGTGTTACAAGCAAAGGCAAAATACATTGTGAAAAAAAAAATGTTCGGGGCTGGCACAATCTAATATTAATGGCATGAGCGATTAAAAAAAAAAAGGAATGGGCCTGCAAACGATGCAGATCTAAAAGAAACCGAATTGATTCTGAAAACAGTAAAGATGACGAAGACGATACCGAAAATATGAACCCTAAAGATAACCCATCCTCACTTCAGTCAATTGAAAGAAAGATAGACAGAGTTATGGAAGCAAACGTAAAAATCCTTCAAGAGCTATACCTTCAGCAAATACAATACAACAAACTGAAAAAAAGATATAATAATAATATAATAATATATAGAGACGATGCTCGAGGCATCCACCCACCCAAATTCCCCGGCGGCAGATGTTAAGTGGAAGAAGTACCACCATTATTACAGTTGTTTTTTGCCGCATGAGGGAGGTAACCGGAGTACCCGGAGGAAACCCTCGTGCAACGGGCGGGAAACAACCGGAGAAAAACCCGTACATATACACTTCCCATCGCCAGGATCGAACCCAGGTCTGTACGAAGCCAGAGATGTACACTGGGACCAGGACGCCTATCGAATCTGACGCCCCAGTGCTCGCAGCTACCCGTGCACCCCTTGATAATGACGACTTTACCAATATAAGTGACAAACTTGGATACAAAGGGAAAAACTTGAAGAAAAGATGGACAGCCTAATTAAAACCAACGAACAAATCCATACTGTGATGTATGAGGACACTTGAAAGACAGCTTTATTGAGTTGGTACAGCCTTTATATAAGTTATGTCACATGATAATGGTATAGCAATAACATTGTATGAATAGACCGCAGTTAATTATGGAGGTATATTAAGCTGTGAATAGGTTTACACTGAGACTTAAAGGACTAAAACCAACTAATAAAAAAGAGAAAAAATTCATAAGTTTAGCTGAAAAATAAATATGTATTATTTCGAAGACAAGAATTTTTTATTAGTAACTGCCTACTTTTTAAGTTGTAATCATTAAGAAGAAAATGTGTCGCTTTCAAAGAAAGAAGTAAACATTTTGTGAAAGCTTGTAACCCCCCTTAGCTCAACAAAATATCTGAAATTTTTAATGATGCTTGAAAACTGGCACCATGAAATCCATCTGGCTTTATTATTTCAAATCTGGCTTGTAATTGATATTTTCGAGTAAATTTCGGTAGTGTTTCCTTCTTTTGGCTTTTTGGTTATAACAACAACTGCTGTTTACAACAGAGTTGATCAGTTGCATCTAACTAACATCTGTTAGTTTGTTAAAGATGAGTTAGCTCACGCCGGAGGCTGTTTCAACTCCCAAAGCAGTTGTCCGGTCATGAAGGAAATATTTGCATGAAAGAGAAAAGAAACATGTTTTAAAACCGAGGAATCAATTTTCCTCACGAGCAACTGAAAACACTACATGTTGCCAACCATAGGCACAATTTAAAATTAACAAGGTTAATCCCCTGCACAATTAACAAATCTAAATACATGGTGCGAGCGCCCCACAAGTTAAAAAACAACCCCCAATTGGGCTGATGTAGAACGGATTACGAACACTTATTTTAGCCCACGGTTGTTTATTAAATATTGAGCTTGTCTGGAGCTCGTTTTGTTCGCTTCGGACGACCTGATGCTATTGGAGGCTGCACTGCATCATCTGCACGTAGTGAAGATGGTGCAACCTTACGCTTTCTCTGTTGGCTTTTCACCTTAGCGGGTTCCGACGGTTTAGCAGGAGATTGCTTTGTAAATAAAGGAGGCCCCAGGACACCTGTCGCTCCAATATCTCGCTGGGAGGCACTGAAGTTTTGCGACATAGCCAATTCACTGGGAACAGTGACGTCATCGGACTCGCCCACTGGCTGTGTGTGGGGTGATTTCGACTGGATTGTGCTGACACCTGGTGTCGTAACTCGTAAACTGTCAGGTGAGGTGCTTTTGATTGGTGTTAACCTCTGCCTGGCAACGGTGGAACGCTGTGATTGGCCCACTGACTGCCGTCGACAATTTGCATGCTCGCGAATCGCCTGATCGTGACGTGATGTGCCAACAGAATACCGCTTCTTTGAAACTACGTGTTCTTTAGAATTAACGCCTTTAATATTCATGCTAAAATCGACAGAATTTTTCGCCGGATTAAGTGCGTTTGGTGACAATTTTACGGCATCAATGGAATCAATTCTATGGCGCAGCTGGTCGCGATGCTTACGCATTTCTACAAGCTCTTCTGTAAGTACACTATAAATCAAATGAGATAGTTTCTTCCTGATAGACCCCCTCGACCATAGCTTAGGGTTGGTTTTGCTGTAGTCACGATACCAGATTTTATCGCGAACTTGATAGTTAACGGACGCACGATGTTGGGTGCTTTTAATCTGTTTTTGTTGATTTCTTTTTACAACAGACACAGGGTCAGGGTTTACCAAATCCAATCTGGATGTTAATTCTCGGCTAAAGAATAATTTACCAGGTGTAGCTTGGGAGGTAGAACTTATCGTTATTTGTGACGATAATAAGTATGCATTTATACTTTCATGGATTGAGGAGCCGTCCCGCCAAGCAGCTTTATAGACACGTTTAAAATTCATGACATAAATTTCTGCTAATCCGTTAACCCGCGACGCGATAGCCGGGTCTGACAGGTGTTGGATTCCGTTTACCGTTAACCATGTTTTCAGCTCTTTAGAGGTCTACTGAGGGCCATTGTCACTAACTAAGGAATCCATCAGCCCATTTTCGGCAATGTGGTTATCCAGAATATCAATAACTTTAGCTGAAGTGGTAGTTTTAATTTTATGCACGAATGGAATCTTACTGTGTGCATCCACTAGGATTAGAAATATGAAATTGTTCAACGGTCATAAGAAATCAGCGTGATATCTAGAATTTGGCTTTTGCGTATACTCCCAGGTCCTGCAGATTGAGTATTCCTAAATTCTTGACAATTAGAACAGGATTTAACTTTGTTTTCAATATCTGCGTCAATAGAAGGCCACCACACCTTAGACCTAGCCAAGCTCTTTAATTTAACAATACCAAGGTGTGAGCTGTGCAAATCTTTCAAAATTTGACGTCTTAAAGCTGTCGGCACGACGCTTCCTAATTCCTAAAAAACAGTGTCACTTTCAATTGAGATTTCATTGCGGTGTGTGAAGTACGGCTGCATGTCAGGATTATCACACACTTCAGGGCGGCCACGAAAAACATAACGGTATTCTTTAGGCAATAGTTTGTCACGCTTGCTTTCCATAACCAAGGCTTCATTTAGCACTGGTAAGTTGTAGATGGTTTCCAACGCTAGTACATCGTACTGTTCTTCGGACTCTTCAAACTCCTTGTCGTTAGGGAGTGGAAGTCTAGACAGAGCGTCAGCAGTCAGATTCTGCTTGCCGGGTATATGTTGAAAGTCATAATCATAAGCGTTAAGCATAACCGCCCAACGTTGCACACGTGCTGCTGCCATTTGTGGGATACCTTTTTTAGGGCCATAAATCCATATTAAATCCTTTTGGTCAGACTGCAATATGAATTTCTGACCATAAACATATTCATGGAACCGTTTAACTCCCCAAGCCAAACTGAGAGCTTCACGATCAAAATGACTATAGCCTTGTTCGGTTTTTGTTAGCTTCCGTGAAGTGAAAGCTATTGGTCGCGATTCGCCATTAGCCGTGACATGCATAAGGCATGCCCCCACCCTATAGGGTGAGCCGTCACAAACCAGTTTCAGCTTTAATTTTGGGTTGTAATGTACCAAAACTTTTGATTTTATAAATAATTCCAACAGCTTGGTCACACTCAGTCCCCCATGTTCACTTTACTTTAGGGCTTAAAACCGGGTAACAGGGGAAAGAATATGAGCAAGGTTAGGGAGATATTTTGAGTAATGATTCACGAATCCTAAGAAACTTTGTAGTTCTTGAATACAATTTGGATTCAGTGGGTTTGTGACTGCTTCAACCACCTCAGGGAGTGTGTGCAAACCTTCAGCATTTATCATATGTCCTAAATATTTTAGTTCAGGCTGCAACAGCTTACACTTGTCGATCCTAAGCCTAGCCCCTGCATCCTGTAGAGCAGTTAGCAGCTGATTCAAAGATTCGTCATGCTTTTCCCCTTTTCCGCTCACGAGGATGTCATCATAAAATGGTGAACATTTGGGGATTTTACTCGTGATTTGCGTCATGACCCTCTGGAAAATTCCAGGACTGAACGCAAGGTCCAGAGGTACACGAAGCCAGCGAAAAAGACCCAGGGGAGTGTTTATTGTTAATGCTGCTTGCGACTCAGGATCTAATTCAAATTTGTAAAAAGGCATCCTTAAGATCGATAAGGCTAAATCTGTCACTACCTGCTAACTAAATAATTCTGCAGCTGTGGGAACCGGATAATGGTCCACCTCCAATTGTGGATTTACGGTGGTTTTGTAATCGCCGATAATTCTAATGTCGCCATTAGCTTTATGGACGATTACTATCGGGGTCGACCATTCTGAGGTTGCCACTGGCTCCAGGATTCCTAAGCTAACCAGGCTCTCGATTTCCTGATTAACTTTTTGTTTTAATGCCAAAGGAACAAGGTAAACTCGACTATACACAGGTTTAGCATCGGCCTTCAACTGAATCTTGGCTTTGAAGTTTTCGAATTTACCCATACCCTCACTGAAAAGTTTGGGAAAACCTTTAACTATGCCTTTTCTTTACTTTAACCTGTTTGACTCTTTTAACTTTAGTTTGCAAATCATAATATGGCACAAAGTTAATTTAAAAGATTGAAGGCCAATCTTTCCCAATTAATGCGGGTTTATACAATTATTTTGAAACTAGTGCTTCCAAGTATTCAGTTTGACTGTTAACGTTTACTTTGCGACTTACTGTGTAAATCGTTTTCTCAGTCCCTTCGGTGTATGAGTGGATGGAATACGGACTGAGCATTAAAGGACAATTCGAAAAGTATTTTTCATGCCACTCAATAGGTATTGTTGTAGCATCTGCCCCGGAATCCAGTTCCATGTTGAGCTTAATTCCATTGAGCATAATCCATTTGTGGATTTTCAAGGAGTTAACAACTATTACTATTTTATTTGTCATGACAGGAATTGAAAATTACTTTGCAGCTTCGGACAGCCTACTGTGTTATTTTGCAGGCAATAATTTTCCTCCGACTCACACTCACTTTCCGAAGCAGACTCAGAATTTTCGGGCTTATTATCTGACTCACTTTCAGTTTCACGTTCAACCCTGTGTACTTTCTTTTTATTACTGTATTTCAGTTTGCTTTTGGGCCTAGCCTTACAATTTGAACTCGAACTTGGTTTTGAGTATTCTGCAGTTTTAGGAGTTTTACTGCTACTACTTTTATAATATACGGCTTTTAAATGTCCTTGAGTATGACATCGGCAACAAATAAAATCCTTATATTTACACCTAGTTTTCACGCGCCTGTTTTTCCGCAACAATAGCAATTCAAATCTTTACTAAACTTGCTTCTTGTCTGAGCTCTCTTCGGTTTGTGAGAGATGTAATTAACTGTTTTCGAAAGGGAACGGATTACTTCTTGATCGATTTCGGCAGATTCTAAAGACAAAGCTAATGATGTTGTAGCCTTCAAATCCAGAGTCTGCTTCAGAAGTTCGCATTGTAACGTTTCGGATTTTACACCGCCTATCAAACAATCCCTAATCATCTTGTTATTAATTTCAGTGATCTTATCAATGTCACAAAATTTCGCGAGTAACTTTAACGAAGCAATATATTCGCTAATGCTTTCATCCAACTTTTGAGATCTACGAAAAAATTTCACATGTTCGGAAACTACAGAAGGTAGAGGTTCGACATCGTGCAGAATAGTTTTCACCAAGACGTCATACGTCATTGAATTTGGTAAAGCAGGGGAAACAATATTCAGGATTCTGTCGAACAGTTTATGGCCAACGGAAGCCATTAAAAAATCAGTTTGTTAGGCTGCTGGGATTTTCTTTGCTGTAAAATAGTAGCCAATACGATTAGTGTATTTTTTCCAGGTATCTTTTTCTGCGTCCAACTACGCGTAAAAAACGGCAGTTTTCGAAGCCATTGTAAGGTTTTCACTTGAACTACTTAGAATTGAATTTAAGTTTAAACTTACACTGGCACTAGCGCCCACTTCTGTATTCAAAACAACAGCTACTACAGTAGTTTTAATCACTTCTCCTGTCTCAGGCATAAGCCTACACTTGAAATTTAAATTACTAAAATAATTCAATTACAATTCCATTTAATTTAATAAACTGGAAGCATCCGAGACTAAACGGATTTTTTGCTTAACAACTAAGCCACTAAACTACCGTAGCCTACCTAGTTTTAAATTCAATCGCCTACAACCTCAACAATTGACTAGGCTTTTAAATTGTTTGCCGTTTCACTAAACGTTTAAACTAAACAACACAGCAGGCCTATGCATTAGGCACGGACCAAGTTTCATCGTTTAAAAGCATAAACGCTACAGTGCTAAAATTAAACACCATCACTAAACCAACCTGAATAAGGACACAGCAATAATAAATTCCCGAGAGGTAATTAAATTGCATTTTTAAATCATGTCGTTCTGCTTATAGTACGGCAGTGTGACACGCCAGCACGTTGCACCGGGATACAATCCTTGTGCTACTTACCTTTTACGAATTTACTTGCCCCCTCCAGTACTAGTAATTAAGGTACTAATTTCAACTATCAGTACCACGAAAGTTCTTAAACCCAGTACACTTTTGAAAAAAAATTAAGCTCTGATAGTTCCACAGAGTACTAATTTCATTTGCCAAAATGAAAAAATTACTACTTACCACAGATTAGGAGCACTCTCCATGGCTGCAGAACCTATCAAGCTAATCAATTAATTTAAAACCTTAGTACCGCCATCGTCGCCATCTGTGATGTATGAGGGTGGCAATCATACACTAGTGGGTTCAACTAAGGCATAGTAAGGACTAGGGCACAAAGTGTTGTAGGCTAACACTTGAAGGACAGCTTTATTGAGTTGGTACAGCCTTTATATAAGTTATGTCACATGATAGTCACGTGATAATGGTATGGCAATAACATTTTATGGATAGACTGCAGTTAACTATGGAGGTATATTAAGCTGTGAATAGGTTTACATTGGGACTTAAAGGACTACTATTGTGGTGTCTCTATGACGAGAACACACGTACTAATATTGAGTTTGCTGATAAGGAATATGAAGAAATTAAGAGGGAGTACGAAGAAATGAAAAACGCCAACAAGAAACTAAACACAAGCGTGGACCAACAAGGGGAAAAACTGAACGCAAATGGCAGCAATAAAACCGAAGGTCACCCTCCTCAAGATCTCACCCAAGTAAAAAAATACTGTTAACTCCATAAAACAAACGCAAGAGGAAATCGAACAGTACAATCGAAACAAAAACATTCAATTTTTTGGGTGTGGAAACAGAAAAAGATGACAACCTGAGCGACATCATTTATCGTATTGCCAACGGTCTGGATATCAGAGAATTCAAGGACGTCTGGATTGGTAAAGCCTACAGACTTCCAACCAAGAACCAAAATCGTGCCCCGCCGTTCTTTATTTAGTTTAGAAACTGCACACACAGGGAAATTGGCTGGAAAACAAAAACAAGAAGAACCTCACTAACGATGATCTTTTCACTAATGGCAATACATCGAAAATATTCGTAAATGAACACTTAACAAAATTCCATAAATCACATTTATGAAAAAGTAAACAAGAACTGAGGAGCACATATAAATGTATATGGTTCAAAACAAGAAAAATAAATATGAAGAAAGATGAAAAAGAACGATTGACCATTAGGAGTGAAGAGGAGGGCCTAGAGCGACAAGTGAAAAAGTGCAAAGAAATCACCACTGACAACGGACAACAAACAATAACCTACTCATGGAACAAGCAAGGCAATGCATTAATGAAATACACGAAAATGTTTTCCCCTGTATCCCAGAACTAATTAGTGATGCATTTTTAGATCTTAAATGTTTACACATAAATATTAGAAGCTGCAGGATTAACTGCGACAATTGGCTTGCCGAATATGAAACAGCTGAAATTGAATTGGATTGAAATATCATGGTTTTTGCGAAGATTAAACCATAAAATACAATTTTCAAAATTATACGAAATTATAATAAAAATAATAAAAAAGTTTATTTGCCGAGTAAGTTAGCAAAATGGTAAGATAGGGCTTTTACTAGAAGCCGCTTATATCTTACCAACATTAAGTGATACCAAATACATATAGCTAGATAGAAATATCTGTACAACAATATAGCAAACATTAGGAATAGTCTATTATGTATGGTTGTAGGTTACACTTATTTAGTCTGAATTTAAAACAATTTATATAGGGTGCCGTGACAACATCATCAGGTAAAGCATTCCAAACATTAATGACCCGATTTGCAAAAAAAGTATTTTCTGCAGTTTAATCTGAAGGGTTTCTTAACCAATTTCAGGGAGTGACCCCTGGTCCGCCCCTCTCTATTAACATCAAAGAAGAAAGATGGATCATAATCCAGGAGACCATGCAACAAACAATGTGTGAATGACAGATCGGCTTTTACCCGGCATAGTTCCAAAGAATCAATTTTCAACTTATTCAGTCTGGCTTCATATGGTATATTTCGGAACCCTGGGTGAAGTTTGGTAAACACTCGCTGCACTCTTTCTAACCTCAGAATGTCTCCTTGAAGTGACGGGGACCAAACGGGGCTGGCGTATTCTACACGCAGACGGACATATACTTTAAAGGCCCACAGTAAAGTTGGGACATCCGTAGAAGTGAAACAGTTTCTGATAATAGCTGCTCGTTGCATTGCTATTTTAATGACAGCGTTACAGTGGTGAGTCCACGTTAGATTCGTAGAGAGCCAGAGACCTAAATCCTTGACAGTAGTTAATGGTTCCAATTTTGAACCCGATAGGTGGTAATTATATGATGGATTCTTACCCCCGATATGCAACACTTTACATTTATTGTCCGAAATCGACAACTGCCATTGATCTGACCAGTTTTTTAGTTCATCAAGTTCATGAACGATACCATTCTGACTCTGTCTTGATTTCATTGCGGAGTGGAGTTTAACGTCATCAGCAAATTTTCGCAATTTTACACCAGCAGAAGTTGGCGATAGATCATTTAAGAAAATGGTGAATAACAATGGACCTAAAACTGACCCCTGTGGAACGCCACTTTTAACCACAGCATCATCAGACACCGATTCCCGACTACGACCCGCTGGCTACGGCTCACAAGGAAATCAGTAATACAAGCCAGTAGTTGCCCTCTGATGCCAATGTTTTTTAGTTTAAATAGTAATTTGTGGTGGACAACGAATCAATTAGTACTACGTCAAAATTCGTTATTAATCCAAAGTTGTCACACTGCCGATTCTGAACGGAGAGGGTTCAAGTGTTCAGCAGCTGGAGCCGGTTTTAAGGGATTACAGGGGGTGTTTCTTTGGATCAATGTAGGTTTAACAACAGCAGAGTGTAAGCCAGGGACAGACGACTCACAAAGTGTATCTACATGTGCGGATACAACCTGTATTTTACCTTCACTCTGGGTATTTAGAACCGTGCTAACAACAATTTTGCTTTGGCCATTAATTTCCTGCATTGGAAGAGGTACACTGCAGGGCTGAGTGTCGAGCAGGATCTGTTCCTGCATACACATCATTTTGCTCATCGAATCAAGTAATGTCACTGATTGTTTCATGATTATACTTTCTAGTTTGGGTTCAATTGTTTGTAGTCCAGTAGACATTAGCTCGCCAAGGGAACCCACAAAATATAACATTTTGTCGCAGAAGCCAGTCGACACCTCATTTGCGGAGGTTGTCTTTGCGGAGTTTGTCTTTGTAATTTTAGAATTATTGTAGATTAAATCGTAGTGTAGGGGGTGTCCTATTTTTTGCCTGGACACAGAATTTAAAAGAGCTAAACTAAACTAAAACTAAAACCATCATCCAACCGTATTAAATTCATGAAAGATCGCGGATCTTTTTTTTTTTAATCTTAATAATTAATAAAAAAAAAAAAGGGGATAAAAGTCTTAACCTGATCATTATTGGAGATTTTAACTTAAATATTCTCGAGGGTCATCAAGACCCAAGTGAGAAATATGATATTGAAAAATTTGAAAACTGTATGGCTTATTTAGGATTCTCTCCACTTATTATCTCACCGACAAGAGAGGAAATAAGAAATAATAAAGTTGTTATATCCTGTATTGACCTAATATACTGCAAACTAAAAAACTGGGGCCATGAATCACATGCAGTTAAAATAAAGCTAGCTGATCACTATTTCATTTTTTTTTGCATGGTTGGAGTAGTTCAACCATGCAAAAAAAAAAAGACAAACCTATCCAAAATCAACATAAAAGCAAATTCAATAACAAAGGAATCATTTTACAACTAAAAAAAAAACTGGCATTTCCTTAAACCGTACAAAGACCCAAATCAAATTTATGATGAAATTTGGCACAAAATAAATTCAGTTTATTAAAGCAAATAAGTACAATAATTTGAATAAGAAATAGGCTGAAAAAGTGAAAAACATGAATTCCTTAAAAAAAAACTAATGGACGAATATTAATCTTTTAAAAAAAAATCAAGAAGAAAAAATATACTCTGGCATAGTATTGTTAAAACAACTAATCCATGCCATGAATAGATAGAAAATTACAAAATGCAAAAAGGCAAGTTCCCAGCGACATTATAGCTACAAAATAAGAATATACCAACATTTTATTGAAAATAACAAAAATGATGGAGCAAAAATCTGGTAGAAGATTAACAAAGTTTGTGACAAATCTAAAACGGACAAAAGAAATATTGATGATCAATTAAAAAAAAGCATTCCCAGACATTAGATAAAAAAATTTATGTAACAACTTTGCCAAATTCTATAAAAACGAAATCCCTGATTTAAAACTATTACAAAGCATATGCGGTCACTAAGCACAATTTTGAAACTCGCCATATTGTGGACGTGTAAGGAAGACCATTATAGATAGTGAACCTGTTGAAAAAATTCGACTATTATTGGAGGCATACACCATAACAGTAAATCAAAGCAGAGCAATGCACATTGTAAAAAATTTTAACCAAATGGAGAAATGGCACAACTTTTTTCAGTCATTACCTGGAAATATTTTGTAAATATTAGTGGAGTAATGGCGTCATTCCAATATGATGGACTGGTTTTAAGGGGTCCAAGTTGTTGGACGGTTTTTGGGGGGTTTTAATTAGTAAGTATATGTTGTTTTAAGGTTGCACAGGTTGTTTTAAAATGTCTGTCCTCATGATTTTTGTTGGTTTATTTTTCTAGGTGAACAAGCAACAATAAATTTGCCGAAAATTTTACAAATTCGCATTATATGAACTTGTGGCCTTTTCATTTGCCTGTCAGGAGGCTTTTTTTTTACCAATATTAAATAGCAATCAACAAAGCAAAAACATAAATTTAAAAAAGGAAAATTTACACACGCAACACAGACATTCAAATAATAAATCCAAATTGCTACGATATTATTTGTTGGTGACGAATATCACACGTGTTAAAGCTAACATAGTTGTGGGTACACCATTGTCGTCGTTGTAATGGTTGTAGTTGGGTTCTGGCTATCGGCCGTTACGGTGAAACGTGGGCAAGCTGGTTTTAGCTAAACCCGGGCCTTGTAAATAAATAAATGTCCAATGCCGTTCATCACCGTCTTCTCCTGCCGATTCCACACCTCTTCAGGTCCAAGTGATACCAGCATTTGGCAGCACAGCTGAAGGTTAAAACGGAAGATGCCGAGATGCCGAACTCCTAGACAGTTAAAACAAGATGGGGACTTGACACGATACGAATTTGCCGTGGGATCATAGCCTACTCTACGTGAGGATTGCAAGACCGACAGGAAAACTTCAGCCTAATCGCAAGTATCACCTTGTCAACGTCAACCACTACGTAATTAACATTTTCCACTTTTTACTTTTATGCCATGGCATCAACTGGCGCAAAACGTTTTGTTTTGGAGGACAAAAGTCCAGAACCATTTACGCCGAGAAGGGCATATTGCGGGCATAATGGAAGCGCAACCATCCGCACTGCATGGGAAATCATTAATAATTTTGCACTAGACATTCTTTTAAATGTGTTGCAGGCAGCCAGATCATTAATTATTTAGCAGAGACGAATGGAAAATCAGTATGGTATAGCCTTAATACTCGTTTCAACACTCAGTGCACGCAAGTATATAACTCAAATATTTGGATCAACTACATAGCATCTCATTGCATCACAACGAAACTATTGGACATTACTTCACCCGTATCAAGGGACTACGTCACATGTGTGCGACTGCTGGGAGGAACGTCGCCGATACGGATATTATCCACTACGCTTTGCGTGGGATAAAGCAACAAAAGTATGAATCTACGATCGCACCGTTGTATGATGAAGTTGCCCCGACGCTTGATCAAGTGGACGCACGTTTAAATGATGCTTGTTACCGAATTACAGGGAAGGACGGAACCACTACGTTGTGGCAATGCTCATCTAATTCTATCAATGACCCTGAGCACTTTTTATCTGCCAATCGCTGCACCTCACAATGACAGTCATCTACCCGAAATCACGCCAAAGTGACCCCCACCTGTGGTCGATCAACGACCACCATGAGCACAGGTCCAATGCCATTGGTGTCAAACGCAAAACCACGACGTCGCCACCTGTAGGGCCCAACAACAGTATGAAGCTGTCCAATGCCTGCCCAGTGCCCAATCAAAGGTCTACAACTTCGGGTACACCTACTACGTCAGCACAACAGCATCGCCGCCTGCCAAGGGCTAAACCCCGACCATCCGCTCGGCAGTTGCAACATACTGACGAACCTGCCTACTGACCTGCCTACTGACCTGACCTACCTACCTACGAACCTACCTACTGACGAACCTACGCTGTGTATAAATCCAATTCGCATCCAAAATCGATTATCGATTATCGATTACTTTGTGGATCGGTTGATCCATTCCAAGATGGCGGTGTTATGAAGCCGTGTTTTATATTTATTGTGTTTTAAAGCTGATTTTTTTGCATTTGTTTGTAAGTATTGGTGGTTTTAGGGTAAATAAGATGCGAAGCAATGTAAGTCTTAGTATTGTAAATGTTTTATTGTTTTGTAGGTGACCAAGGAAGATAGCAATGGTTTCCGAAAATTAAAATTTGTTTGTGCTGTGAAATTATGGGATAATCTGTTGCCCAGGAGCAGCTCTTATTCTTGACGAATTTGCATCATTTACTGCCGTGACCAACTGTGCAACTGGGGCGGGTCGAAGACCCGGACAAGAGTGAAATCGGCTTGAGAATCTATACACCTTTGAGTACTTCGCAGAGTACTTCGCGCTCGACTCCGGTGCCACGAGCCACATCACGTGCGCGGACGAGTGGCTGGCTGCACGAGGTCACTCCCATCAACATGAAAATTTACCTCGCCTTGAAGACAGATTGCATTTTTGCCACTAAGTGCGGTATAATCAAGATCAAGACACCAAGCGTTATCTTACGTTTGGAGAATGTCCTATACTCGCCACAAGCTGCAGCGAACCTTGACCGCAAAGGCTTGACCATCTCACAGGGGCACCAACAGTTCACCAACAGTTCATCATCGCTGGTGGTGCACTACTGACGTCCGACGTTTATAGACTGGACGACGTAATCATTTTGCCTGATGCCACCAAACCTTTGCTGATGGCCTCTTCTGCCTCCCATGTTGACCCTGACCTCTCGATTTCAAGGAAGCCCCCGCATCAGGTATGAAGACCTTCCTAACGATTTGCCGTCCTGGGAACTTTGGCACCGACGTTTGGGCCACCCATCTAACATATGGATGCGAAAAACATCATGTTAGGTGAGAACCTGCTGGAATTTACGATTTTCGGTACGCCGTCCAAGGCACCCTGTGAAACGTGTGTATTATGAAAGAGCGACCGCCTTCCGTATTCGCAGATTGCACCTGCACATTCGATGCATGTGATGCAATTCCTACACGGGAACCTCACCGGGCCAATTGCCGAGCCTACTTATGGTGAAGCCAGATGCCTGTTCATATTGACTGATGACTACTCACGATGGGTGTTTCCTTTATTTAGTGAAGAAAAGTGACGTTCTGGACGCCTCACCTAACTTTGTTCGGCAACGACAGATTGAAACGGACCACAAGCTCGTTACCTTACAGACCGACAACGAAGCTATATGGAAGTCTGCCCCATTTACAACCTACTTGTCAGAGCAAGGGATAAAACAACCCTTTTCCGCACCGTACTCGCCCCAGACGAACCCGTTAGTGGAACGTTCGTTTCACTCCATTATCCGACGAGCCACAACGCCACCTATACGACTCTGGCGTTTCGCTGGTGAGACTTCGTGTTATTTACATAATCTCCTCCCCACGAAACCACTTTACAACACGGAACTTTAAAGCCCAATGAGCAGATGGAGACCGATTCACTATACGTCTTCAACGCATGCACACCTTCACGTTTTTGGATGCCTTGCATACTATGTACAGCCGCTTCAACAACGACAAAAAAGGACACCGCCTGCAAGACGTACAATTTTTTTACGTTACGCCAGACGTAGTATAGGATTTTTGCTAGTGAACCTTGAAACCGGAGACCTTTTTGTGAGCGGTGATGTCTGTTTTGACGAGCGAGTGCGAGGAGGTGATCTCTTATTCCCCACTTTGCAGCTTCCACCTAACCCTTTCGCCCTAGACAGTACAGATGTCCACCACGACACATTAATTCTACCACACCTAGGGCCACCATCAATCCAAGACCCACCGCCATTGTCGGATGTTCCACCACCAGATCCTGACTTACCTGTCGATGATGGACCTAAGCATGGGTGTGGTCGACCACCTGGTACCACCAAACAAATCGTGGACGAGAGACTCACTCGTGAGGCTGCACAGAATATTCGTCCTCTTCTTGATTCAGACGATGACGAGGAACCCGTCATATTACTGCGCCATCTCATGATCTTTACATCCATACGGATGCGATCAAATTGGTGGAAGCCACTGGCTGGCAAAAAGCGATGGCCGCAGAACTAGATTCGATGCGTTCACACCAAGTTTGGACTCTCGTGCCTAAACTCCCAGGTGCAAAAATAATACGTTCCAAATGGGTATTCACAAGGAAACACAATCCAGACGGTTCATTACACAAGCTAAAAGCCCACCTTGTCGCTGCCGCATGGCATGAACGACCAAAGATCGACAATTTAACTGCTTACACACCAACGGTCAGATATTCTTCAGTGCGCCTCATGTTAGCCCGCACTACGAAACTACGCCACAAGCTTGATTACCTTCACAATGACACGGCCTACTTATGGGGCAAAATAACAAGAACAGTATACGTACAACAACCACCAGGTTATGAACAAATCGGAGGAAGGGGCGGCCAGGAACTTGTTCATCTTCACCAGCGCTCCATATACAGACTTTTGGAAGTAGCAGAAATTGGTATTAATGTATCAGCGACATTTTCTGGCGCCTATGTTTTACAAAATCAAACTACGACCTTTGTGTATTTGTGCTACCCTCTGGTGCTAGTTTACTCGACCTTTGCCTGTTCGTCGACGATTAGCTGATTAGTGTGAAAAGTGTTGGAGTCTATCAATCCTTCCTCTCCAATCTAAGAGCGCATTTAGAAATTGTCGAAGTAACTGACCAAAAATACCCCACAAGTTGACCCCCCCCCAAGTTGGCCCATTTAACTGCTTCTTAAAAGGTACAATAAACCTTAAGTTGAACTAAGACCCTGCGAAAGTGGGAAACCTGCTAGCTTTTTCAGATGCATCTTGGGATTCTGTGTCCGGGAGCAAAGGGGTCAGTGGGTATTTGATCTGCTTGTGTAACTGGGCAATTGCTTGGTATAGCCTTGTTGCGCAGTCCAGCTGTGAGGCTGAAGTCAATGCCGTGGCAGATACACTAAAGGAACTATTCGTTATACGAGGTTTACTTTCCGAATTAAGCCCTCAGGAATTATCGTACCACTTAAAGTTCACACTGACACTAAGTCCGGCGTTGATCTTGTTACTAACGGCGGTAGTGCGCAATCGAGGCGTTACTTACATAAAGTGGATTTCGTGCGAGACGAGGTTGAGAAAAATGAGATGCCAGCGGATCCGTTGATGAAAACCGTACCTGGTAAAACATTGACAGCTGTTATGAGCGACTATTTTTGCCTTGACTGATGACTGATGTTGCATAAATCGTTTCGATTTTTGGCGAAATAAAAACATGGAAACCGCCGTATGTAGCGACTCGTTTAAGGTGATTTGAGGCCGAAATGCTAATGTCATCACCACAGAAAGTTTATTTATTCACCCGTTTTCCTTTTAAGTGTCAAGCCTTAAGGCTTCTTGTAAGAGTAATATTTTTTTTTTGCAAATTGCGTTTCTCGCCAGCAGTTAATATTTGCATAAGCGTTTAGCGAAGAGTTTTGCTTGGGAATTTTCCCCCCAATTTTCTTGACTCTGATGGCTAACCAATTAAGGGACATGTCAGTTATGTCCGGGGAATCTTGATGACGAATGTCGCACGTGTTTTACTAACCTTATTGTGATTATACCATTGTCGGCGTTGTAATGTTTGTTGTTGGGTTCTGGCTATCGGCCGTTAAGGTGAAACGTTGCTAAGCTGTTTCCAGGCAAACCCGGGCCTTGTTAATAACTAAATATCCAATGCCGTTCATCACCGTCTTCTCCTTCCGATTCCACACCTCTTCAGGTCCAAGTGATACCAGCATTTATTATTATTATTAAATGATAAAATTTTGAAAGCTTTAAATGGAGGTAAATTTACGGGGATCGTTCTTATAGACTTACAGACAGCATTTGATACGATAAACAGGAAAACTTTAATAAATAAAATTAGGAACATTGGGATAAGAGGAAAAATGTTAAATATACTTGTTAACTACTTAACTCATAGAACAAGCTGTGTAAAAATTGATAAAGCGATAAGTAATAAATTCGATTGTGATGACAAGTGTTCCCCAGGGTTCGATACTGGGACCAATATTATTTTTTAAGTGTATAAATGGCATAGATCAAATAATTTAGAACGGTAATGTACAGATCTTTGATGATGACGTAGTTCTTATGGCAATTCAAGCTGATTGTGATATAATGATGCAGACATTACAAGCACAGTTTGATATTATTACTGAATGGTGTGTGGAAAATGACATTTTCATTAGTGAAAATAAAACAGTATTCGTGAATATAAAAACACCTCATATGAGTGAAAAGGCAGAAAAAATATATTCTTAAATTCGCATCTAGATACTCTAAAATAAAAGAAGTTATGAAGGCAAAATATTTGGGTGTTATGGTAGATACAAACTGCAAATATAATATTCATATCGACTTAATAATTAAGAAATTTAGAGGTATTATGTCTAAATTACCCTTTTTAAAAGATATTTTAGACTTAAAAAACAAACAGGCAATTTATTATGCTTGGGTTGAGTCTCATCTTAAGTATGGAATAGAAAATTACGGATTTGTTGCAAAATACCTGATAGAACGATTACAAAAGATACAAAATAAAAAAAATTAAAATTTTATTTAAACAAAACCGGGACGGAAAGCCAATGGGCCCGAAATTGGTTAACTAAATACGGATGCAAACATATTTACGTTGTCTTTTGGACTTGAATGTCAGACTGCCTGAGCGGGGAATCGACCCTTTGAAATCAAAGGACAAGGTCCTACCGCTGAGCCGGACTAACTAGGCCGTGTCAGTCTGGCCTTTGATTTCAAAGATCGTGGGTTCGATTCCCCGCTCAAGCAGTCTGACATATAAGTCCAAAAGACAGCGTAAATAGGTTTGCATCCGCATTTATTTAAACAAAACACACATATTAATACTGAAGATATACATATATATATAAATGGGTTTTTATTCCTAAAATTATCAGCTTAAGGAACTATGTGATTATAAAAAAAAAAATTCTTGTGTTTAATACTATTGATAAATAAACAATAAATGAAAGAAGAAAAACACGTCAATTAAGAGTACCACTTGTTCGGAATAATTATGGCAAGAAAATTAGTACATATTATATACCCCATTTATTTAATCAACTCCACAAAAGTTGTTTTTCATTACATGTTACAATGCATTAAAAAAGGAATTTAAAAATGGTTAATTAATGAATTATAATATTTGATACTATGAGGGCTGTGGATTCAAATGATTTCTACAATTTTATTATAGAGGTGACTTTCTTTTCTAAATATACAGTATTTATGCGTAACTATTGAAACTACAATACTTGTTATGTGTGTAAATTAAGATAGATCTGTTAATTAGTAATTAAGTATTAATTGTTTTAATAAATGCTTGTTTAAATTAAATCACATTGACGTTGTTACTGTAAAACTTGAAATTTTTCTGTTAAAATGTATTTTCTGCATAATTTTCTTTTCTTTGGACAATTGTTTTAAATGTGGTCTGCCGTTACTTTCTACAACGAAACTTTTTTTTTCTCAAATCGGAAAATCTCGTGGTTTTTTTTAATAATTGTCATGCATCGATAATAGTTACATTAAATTGAAGAGCAATTATAGGAATACAAATAATAATAAATAAATTCATTCATACAGCAAAGAAAGTGTATCGGACAGAGATGGGAGCTCATCCTCCACTTATACCCAGTCCGAAATTAAAGGAGCAGCTAACATCAATAAAAAGAAACAATAAAAACATGGAAAAAGGAATAAAAATTCAGGTTAAATCATCCTAAGTCAAAAGTACAATCTTAAAAACACTTGATAATAAAAATTTTAAAAATAAAAATTTGCTGCAGATGCAATCGGCATGGCAAGGACCTGAGGTTTGCTTACTTCTATTCGACTTAAAACTAAAAATTATGAATTAAAACTAAAAATTATGAATTACAAAAGTTTAAAAGTTTAAATGAAGACAATGGCTCGGCTTTAAAATAAGGGTTGATGGAATGAGGTTCGGGTCACGAATGCCTTACCACCAAGGTTAGACCTACCAGGGACACTATGGTCCCCAATGGCATCGCCAAAACGTGAGGGACAAAAGTGAAGGGAAATGCCGGGTATCATTGTCAAATGGAGGAACAACACCATAGAAAATAGCTAAGCATTACTTCACATCATGTTGGTTATTAGAATACACTCAATGCGAAAAAACGGACACCAGAAGATTCCTTAGTAGAATATAATCATAAAAGTAATCGTAATATCTTTATAAACATATAACTGAGAGGGAATTAAACGAGGTAAAGTGTGCAAACCAAATGTACAATAAAAGCTACGATGTAATGCAGAATATTTATGCCGATAATAAAAAGAATAATAAAAATTTTAACCAAGAAAAAGATAACAAAATAAACAAAACAAAGAACCAGAAAAGAAAAGATTGGGTCACTGATGAATCACTTAATAAATAGGAAAAATAAACTTTGGAAACTAACAATTTTCGCTGATGGCTTATTTTCAATTTGCCTTTCCATTACTTCCAGTGATTATTGTCTATTTATTTCTACTCCATTGAGCCTTACTACTGTTTTTTATTTGTGTTCCCTCTCCGTGGCCTGTAACTGAGCACATTCGTTCGAATGGAGACTAGGTCACGGTTGGGGCCTAAACAACTTTGGATACTAATACAATTTTTGATGATGGCATATTTCCAATTTTCAGTTATATTATTTACAGCGATTTGTGTGTTTTAGTCTTCTGTACAGCCGTACCGGCTAAGAAGACTATTGCAACCACTTTGTCCGTCCGTTCGTCGCTTTTTTCAACTTCGCAACGGTACCAGATATTGACGACCATTGTTTACAACATTAGTTTCAGTGTGAGAAGTTAGGTAAATCACATGGCAAATTAAAACATCGTTACTTCCTTATAGCTAATAGAATTCTTCGACGTAACTAAATTAAATAATAACATTTGATCGTCGAATTAAAATCCTAAGGTAACACTCAATAAAAACAAATGGATTTTAGTTTCATTTAAAATAGTCTCGTCGCATTGTTGCATGAATGAATAGGCTTATACCGTCGAACCAAATTCTCCATTAGGCCTATATCTGCTACTTACGAAATTAAAACTACATTTTTAAAATTAGGCCTAAAAATGAAAATTGGGCCTAAATCATGTTACCACGGCAACGTCAAGTTGCTACGAGTCACTGTTGGCTTCATCAACAGCGTGTCTCTCGTCACTTCCCTACTACCACTGACCTATATAGGCTACGTTGCGCGTTATGTTGTAACACTGTAAATGTGTTCCTGTAGCGCACCGTGTTGCAAAAATGAAATGGCTTACTATACAATCCATATCTCCGTTAGCTGCTATTTACGAAATTAAAACTGCTGATTAAAATTAGGCCTAAAAGCTGTCAATTATGCCTAAAATGTATAATAGGCCTAAAACTAACACATTTTAAACCGACAATTGAGATGGCTACTGCTTTTAGATTAGTATAATAGAGATAGCTGTTGTAGTGTATGATAGAGGTGTGCGCCTCAACATTGGAAATGGAGAAACTGTACAGAAGAACAGTGCGACTAGGCAGTCGCTGTAGCCGCTTGTTTATCTGATAAACCTGACCGCACCAATAACAATCAAATGGTAGCGAAAAAAGCCAACAAATTAAACGAACAAAAAGTGACTTGCCATTTACAAAAAAAAAATCTTTAGCGCCAATGAACTCACAGTTGTGAAGGCACAAAAATAAAAACTGAATTAGAGTTCACTCGAATAAACCCAACTGTAATTTAAACTCCCATTTCATGGGAACAAAACAAGACAAATCCCCAAAATAAATATACTTCCGTAATACATAAATTAAACACAACCTGTTAAAAATACAAACAGAGTAGCCATCAAGTGCTGGTGAAAATACGAAATCACGACGTTTCGGTTCCAAGGTCGGAACCATTTTCAGGTGAAGGGTTTAAAACATGTCAAACAACTTAAAAATAAAAATTAATAAAATAACAGCAGAGCTGGGTCATGGATATAAAACTTACAAGTCAAGCTATAAACTAAAACCAAATAAAATAAAAGTCAGCACAATTCGAAAGAATGTCCCAACAATCACACCTAACTCACCCAAGTCTTCTGGTCGAATGATGAGAGAACTCGGTCGGCTAAGCTTTAAATAGTGGGTCCCTGGATTTTGATTTGTGGAAATGTGTTGATGCCAGCGTCATTGCATAACTTAAAGTAGTCTGGTAGGTGATTGGCTGTAGGTATTAAGTGATTATAAACAGGTGGTTAGGTTAAATGAATACAAAGTGTTTCCAAGTTTTCGCGTGTTTTGGTGTTAGGAATTTGAAATACAATTTCTTTTTGCGAAATTTCGGGTTTATGCCCTGTTTTTTGAAAGGGTTGAACCAGTGAATTTTCTTGTTTCGTTAATTTAAAGTTTGGTTTGTGGGAACTAAGGCTATTTCCTGTTTACTTTGTCCTACGTAGCTGGCTGTGCATCCAGAATGGGCACAAGGTATGCTATAAATGATGTCTTTTGTAAATCTGGCTGACGATTATAGTATTGATATTGGGAGGGAGGGGAGGCTGCAGTTGGATGTGAAGAGCGCGGCTACTTTTACAAACAAGGAGCACATTATCAGTGTATAACTTCTTACGAAGTGATTCAGTAACTCCTCTTATGTATGGGGCAACAAGAAATCCGGTCTTATGTTGTTGTTTCCGAAAGGTGGAGAGTCAATTAAAGTTATTATATTTACTGATAGTGGGTAACGGAAACCCATTGCTAAGGTACTTATGGAAAATGTATTTGAATTCTTCAAGCAAAACAAGATTATTGGTGGAATGGGCATAAATTCGGCGCAGCTCGTTTTTTAGTCCAGCTACTAGATAGATTGGGTCTGTGTATGATTGAAAGTTATTAGTCCTGGTTGTTTGGGTTGGTTTACGAAAATGGACAGTTTCAATTCTATTGTGGCTATTCGTAAAGATTGTAATATCAAGAAAAGCAATTTTATTATTGTCAGATGCCTCCATTGTAAACTGTAGGGAACGATGATAGCTATTTAAAAATTTCAAAATGTCGTTACGAATGCCGGTTGGAAAGAGTGCTACGGAGTCATCAATGACTCTTTTATACTAAGCAATTTGAGTAAACTGGCTGACCAGTAAGTTATCAACCTCATTCATAACAATATCTCACAAAAAAGTAGAGCTAGGACAACTCATAGGAACGCCATTATGCTAGAGAAAAAAATCTCCAGTGTACTACAGGAAAGTAGTATAAAAATAAGTATCAACCACCTCACGAAAGCTGGGAATGTCCCAAGTTAATTTGTCAAGTGGAATGGAGTCGTTTTGGAGTTTTTTCTTTAAAGTTTTGAGAATAAGTTCACGATCCAAGGAGGGAAACATAGCTTTAACGTCAAAAGATGTCCAGCTATAGCCAGCAGGGACAAGAGTGCTAAACTTTAATTAATCATTTTATTGCTAAACTGGAAGCAGGCACTATCAGGTGCCCCCACAAGTACGAAATCCGTTCACTTGCTCTACAATCACTTAGGGCTAACTTGAACAGTTGCAATAACTTCACACTTGCTCAAGTATCACAAATCCCGCAATTTATTTTTAAAAAACCCGGATATCCGCATTTTGCAGTCTGATAAGAGTACCTCCACGGCCATCTGCCTTCAAAATGACATTCATGGAAAAATTCTACAGGAATTAAACAACACTGATCTCTATAGCAAACTAGATCACAACCCTACCTCTAAACTTTCGGACCTCATTAAAAGGTTCTTCAAAAAACTTATTAAACTTGGTGAACTGGCCACAACCGTACTTGACAATTATAAGCTTGAGCACCATCTACCCCCTTTTGTGTTTCCAAAAATCAAAACCCACAAAGATAATCACTCTTTACGGTTAATAACTAGCAGCAAAAATGCCCCAAATTTGGCACTAGTCAAAATAGTGACCCCAACTCTTTAACTTTTAACTGTATAGGCCAACATACTGTCTCTAACTTGTTAGCTGTCATTAAGGATCTTACAAGCACTCTTGCCCCTGCTGGCTATAGCTGGACATCTTTTGACGTGAAAGCTATGTTTCCTCCTTGGATCGTGAACTTATTCTCAATACTTTAAAGGAAAAACTCCAGCACGATTCCACTCCACTTGACAAATTAACTTAGGACATTCCCATCTTTCTTGAGGCGGTTTAGCTTATTTTTGATACTACTTTCCTGCAGAACACTGGAAATTCTTTCTCCAGCATAATGGCGTTCCTATGTGTTGTCCTATCTCTACTTTTTTGTGCGATATTGTTATGAATGAAGTTGATAACTTACTGGTCACCCAGTTTACTCAAACTGCTTACTATAAAAGATTCATTGATGACTCCATAGCACTCTTTACAACCGGCATTCGTAACGACATTTTGAAATTTTTAAATAGCTATCATTGTTCCCTACAGTTTACAATGGAGGCATCTGACAATAATAAAATTGCCTTTCTTGATATTACAATCTTTACGAATAGCCACAATAGAGTTGAAATTGTCCATTTTCGTAAGCCAACCCAAACAACCAGGACTAATAACTTTCAATCATACACAGACCCAATTTATCTAGTTGCTGGGCTAAAAAACGAGCTGCGCCGAATTTATGCCCATTCCACCAATAAGCTTGTTTTGCTTGAAGAATTCACATACATCTTCCATAAGTACCGTAGCAATGGGTTTCCGTTACCCACTATCAGCAAATATAATAACTTTAATTGGCTCTCCACCTCTCGGAAACAACAACATAAAACCGGATTTCTTGTTGCCCCTTGCATAAGAGGAGTTACTGAATCACTTGGTAAGAAGTTATACACTGATAATGTGTGCCTTGTTAGTAAAAGTAGCCGCGCCTTCACAGCCAATTTCAGCCCCCTCCCCCATCCAGTACTACAATCTTCAACCAGATTAACAAAAGACACCATTTATAGCTTACCTTGTGTCCATTCTGGATGCACAGCCACCTATGTAGGCCAAAGTAAACAGGAAATATGTAAACGTCTTAGTTCCCACAAATCAAACTTAAATTAAAGAAACAAGAAAACTCACTGGTTCAACACTTTCCAAAAATCGGGCATAAACCCGAAATTTCGCAAACAAAAATTTTATTTCAAATTCCTAACACCAAAACACGCGAAAACTTGGAAACACTTTGTATTCATTTAACCAAACCACCTGTTCATAATCACTTAATACCTACAGCCAATCACCTACAAGACTACATTAAGTTATGCAATGACGCTGGCATCAACACATTTCCACCAATTAAAATCCAGGGACCTACTACTTAAAGCATAGCCGACCGAGTTCGCTCATCATACGACCAGCAGACTTGGGTGAGTTAGATGTGACTGTTGGAACATTCTTTCGAATTGTGCTGACTTTTATTTTGTTTGGTTTTAGTTTATAGATTGACTTGTAAGTTTTATATCCATGACCCAGCTCTGCTGTTATTTTATTAATTTTTATTTTTAAGTTGTTTGACATGTTTTAAACCCTTCACCTGAAAACGGTTCCAAGCTAGGAACCAAAACGTCGTAATTTCGTATTTTCACCAGCACTTGACGGCTACTCTGTTTGTATTTTTAATAAGTAAAGTGCTTTTTAACTTTCTGCTTTTTGTAAACACAACCTGTCGCACACACTCATAGACATACCCATTTGGAACACAAATTTTAAACAAACTATAATCTGAATTTCATTACGAGGGAATAAAACAAAACGAAATATCCCTAAAATAATAAAACGCCTATACCCATATTACACAAATTAATCATAGCCATACAAATGCAAAAATGATATATACTAACCCACATGCAACAGGATATACACACACGCAAACCAAGATGAAACATTTCAAAGACGAAACCAAATTAGAGAAAAAGAATCCTTGTTTGATGGAATTGAAGTTCAAATTGTACTTCGTTTTAAACAGAATGGAAAGCCAAATGGCTCGAGGCATGAACCCAAATTGGTCAGGATAGATCAATGACCCCGCTAGCAGGAGTTGCATCATCTTATCTCTGATGACTGATTCCATGATTTTGCTTGGCACAGCAGTCAATGCAATGGGGCGGTAATTATTTGGGTTTGACGAGTCACCCTTTTCAAAGACTGGGACCACTAGGTCAGAGCGCCAAACGTCTGGTACCACACACGTATAAAAAAGAAAGGTTGAATAGCTTTGCTAAAGGATAACTAATTTCCTGTGCAATCTGTTTGAAGAAAAATGCTGAGTACCCGCCGGGACCCACTGCATGGCTCGGCTTAAGCTTGTTGATTTTGTGCTTAACCTGGAGGGGTAAAAAGTCAACCTGTTCACAAATTCTAATAGTAGGATCGAGTGCGGAGAAGTCCGGAAGACAAGAGCCGTCATCAATAATACTGTTTGCAGCAAAAATCTTATTTAAGGTTTCGGCTTTGTCGCTGTTATCTGTTACAAAGGTTCCGCCCAATTTTAATGGAGGTAGAGACCGGGCTGTACCCGTTTTTTGACGGTAAAGACGAAACAGAGCTGAGACATTTCCTTCCTTAATGGTAGCTGCTTCCTGTTTACTGTGCCAGGCTTTTATTATGGCAGTGTACTGTAAACGACAGTTATTGTAAGTTAAGAGGGACATGCTGGAAGGGTCGCGTTTATAATTTTTCCATAATTTCAATTTTGTTCGACGTAATTTAGAAATATTAGGGGAATACGTACCCTCTTTGTGACAACAGGACGCCTCGTCGACCTACAAAAAGTGACAAGATTTCCCAAAAAAACGATGAAAGCAGTCCCACGCCTGGTCAACCGAAGAAAAGATGTTGAAGAGAGACGTGTCCCAATCGAAATTGTTAAGGCGAGATCGGAGTAAATCGAAATTTATTTTACCAATAGTACTGGCATTTTGGTTAGTAGTCGAGGAAAAACCACAGTGGACATTGAAGACAATCATGTTATGGTCACTGAACCCTAAATGGTCTCCCACTAAAAGGTTGAAAATTAGGCGTTCATCCTGAGAAAAAACCAAATCAAGGATGTTCGCTCCACGAGTTGGGCAGGTCACAAGTTGATGTAATCCAAGGTGAGCAATTTTTTCCAGAAACATACGATGATGACAATCAGTTGCTGTTAAGTAGGACCAATTTACCGTAGAAAGGTTGATATCTCCCAGTAGAATGTTTGAAAAGTTAGGTCTAAAAGCACCCGCGATAAAAGTACTAAGGCCTTCAATCGCCGAGTCAACGTAACTATTTGGTAAGTAACAGATAACAAAGATCAGTTTAAGGGTTGGTAATAGTACTGAAATTGCTTCGATGCCCTGCGCGACCTCATCAAGAACCACTGCTAAGCCTCTGCGATACAAAATCAAGATCCCACCTGCGCGTGATGTGCGATCAACACGAACCTCACCATAATCAAAAGGGCCCAAAACCATAGCGTTCGTAACCCCATTGTGGAGCCAAGTCTCAACAACGAATATAAGATCATATTATGCTCTCTTGACCAATAGGGCCCGAAAATTACCCATATTTCGCACAAGACTCTTAGCATTTAGGGAGACACAATATAGGCCCGTGGCTGTCAAGGGTGGTGATTTCAACGATGGTGCTTGATGATCTTGGGTACTCCCACTTAAAGGTGTTAGTTTTCCAGAGGAGAGTGAAGAAAAGCAAGTTCACGCTGCAAGATGGCCTTTTCTCTCTTTGTGAGATGGAGTCCGTCTCTCGCAAGTAATGTGTGGTCAGCGTAGATGTGACTGTCAAGGGAGGCAAAGTTAAAGTTCCGCTCCATGCATAGTTTCCGTAATAACACATTTGTGTGTGCAATTTGGCTGTCGATTTCCCGATTTTGGATGCCTAACCGTGGAAATAAACCGATTAAGGTAATTTTGGCAGAGGGTCTTGAAGCACGAATGGAATCGGTGAAATTTGAAAGTTGGAGCACTATTCGATATGGTTTATCGTAGAGCAGGTTATTTCTTCCAGCACACACAATGAAGGCACTTTTGTGGTCAGAAGTTCCCAGGATCTCGGGGAGCTTTGAATAGAGATCTTGGATTTTGGCTCCTGGTACAGTCCAGGTTTTTGATGATGGATGAGAGCTACCCCTAAGAGAGCGTGCGTGGGAATCACCCACAATTACAGTTGGCTCCTCCCATTTAGGTGTGGTGTCTTCCCCGGATGTTTGTAGACTTGAAGCATAAATGGAATTTTTCTTGTCGCACAGGTCAATGATTCTGGGATATTGAGCATCTTTTAATGGATCTGTTCGGATAGGCATCTGGCTGTAACACTCTAACTCAGTAGATGTGGGTTTTGGTTTCTTGTGTGGGCGCCCACGAGAAACCATGCTAGCTGTGCACCGTCCATGCTAGCTGTGCACGGTTTCGTTCACGGAAATACACTTTTCGTTGCAGCTAATTTATTTGTCCTTCACGGAAATCAATTTTCATTACTTTCATTTCCATTATCAAACGAGAATTTAATGTAATGAATAATGAAAGTTATTTTCAATTATCGAACTTGATTTTTAATAATCAAAAGTCATTTTCGCAAAATCAAATTCGATTTTTAGATTATGTAAACATGTCAAGAAAAAAATAAATGCTCATTAACTGATTTCCATTCAAGAAAATTGTTTACCTTTAATGAAAGTTATTTTTTCGTTCATTGAAATTGTCCTACGTTCATGGAAAACAATTGTATTTAATTAAAATAGTATATTTTTAAATCTGACTAGTTTATTCTTAGATAAACATGGTTTCAATCGAATTTCGATAGGTTTCATTTGATTTAAACAATAATTTCAAAATTTAGAGATTTTTCTCAAGTGTATCAGCCTGGCATGTCAAGTATGTGTACAAGTTTTCATCCTTTCTAGGACCGAGTTAATGCCCTGTGATTAATTTGCACAAGTTCCCCTAATGGAAGCTTCACTAACGATCTTGAGCGACTATCTATGTATGGTCTAGTATGACAATTGAGGATTCGAAAAAAATATTAACTGGAAAATTTACAACTGGATTTTTACCAAATTTCACACAATCCCCCCCCCCCCCCAAAAAAAAAGAGCTTCTGTTGCTTCATGCTGATTTGTCGCTGCCGTTCACAGTAGGACAGCTTACTTTCACACTGGGGTCTCTGCCACATTAGAGCTCCTTCCTACGACAGCACTACGGCTTCCTATGACAGCATTACGGCTTCCTATGACAGCATTACGGCTTCCTATGACAGCATTACGCCTTCCTATGACAGCATTACGGCTTCCTATGACAGCATTACGGCTTCCTTTGGTAGCATTAAAGGTTCCTTTTACAGTATTGTATGAAGCAGATACAGGACCTAAAAGAAAAGCAAGGATAGGGTGTCGCTGTTTCACAGACTCGAACTGGTTAATTTGGTCGGCAATATTGGTATCCAATTTCTTGGCCAAGTTTTTTACCCAATCTTGACAGTTGTGAAGTGTTAGCAAGTACGGTTTCCCGTTGGATTCATTGAACTTTACTAAGTGTTTCAAGCGGGGTTTTGAAATTTTAATTTCACCAAGGGGGTCTTGAGTTCCTTTACCGACGGGTCCACCCCTGATGTAGTTATGAATCAGCTTTTTCGTTGTTTCATCACAATTCCCTAAAAAAAAAATGAGATTTGCATTTTTGAAGTTGCAGCTCAGTTGAATGTAGCACGTAGCAATATGTAGTGCCTTTACAAATTCGGGGCGCAAAAATCGGATCACTTTTTTAAATCAACATTTATTTACTACTTTCCAAAAACTATATGAATCCCATACCACCAAAAAAGTGTGCAGTCACCTTTTCATTTTTTATTTTTTTTTTGCTAAACTTTTCCCACAAACTGTTTCTTTTTGTTAAATCAGATCTATTTTTTTAAGACCATCTATTTTAGACCTTCTGTAAACTATATTTATCCCAGAATAACAAAAGGTGCTCACACTTTTTCATTTTTCCTTTTTTTTCCGCAATATTTTCCCGCAAAATATATTTTTTTTACAAATCAGATCCTTTTATCTCAACCAACATCTACTTAACACTTTCCGTAAACTATATTCATCCCATACGAAGAAACGATATTTTTTTTTCATTTTTTTCATATTTTTTAAAAACATTTTCCCACAAAATGGTTTTGTTACAAAGTTTTCCCCACATTTTATTCCCAGAAGTGACCGTGGAATTGTCTGCCCTAAGGGTCTCCTCGGACTTTAAAGGAAGATGTGAAAATGAAATTTATACTGACCTAATTTTTGTTGAATTTTGAACAAACAAAGATGAATACTTTTCTAACGCATAACTATTTTAACAAGGACTTTTACTCGGTTACTGTAGAAAGCAATGTATGAATGAAGAACTGTTGGTTGTAAATACGAGATTGGAACAATTCCTATGGCAAACGGAGTTTGTTTTATGGAAGCTCATATTATTTTGAAGAACTCCCAAACAAATTAATAAACTTAACGCCCAATAAATTTACCGTTCACAATATTTTAGAATGTGGACAATTAACTATTTGTGTATTGTTCATAACGATATTATTATTAACCTTATCTTATCATAACCTTTTTTTATCTTAACAATTTAAAAGCTCGTAACAGCACATAAGAGTTTGCGTTGCACTCCGTGCATTGTTTCTAAAAACTAAAATTATTATAATTAATCATGAGTTTAGAAAGGTGACGTGTACAAGTTCCAGGTATCGCATAAAAAGAAGCCGTGACCACAATAAAAAAGATAAAAACCTGCTTATATTTCGACCACAGTTGTGTGGTCATCCTCAGAGAGGAAAGGTTGCCTACATATCCGAAATCAGTCACGTACGTCCCACATAGTACCAATTCATAACATTACTCCTATAATATTAAAATACTACTTTAATTATTAAAAACAATGATTAAAAATCGTATTGCGAGAATACAAGGTCAAATGCAATGTATTTAGATAAGAACAAAGTAAAACGCATACTGAAATTTATACTTTGTTCTTATTTAAATACGTTGCATTTGATCTTGTATTCTCACACTACGATTTTTAATATTTTTTTAATAATTGCGTTTAACATTATAAGAGTAATGTTACGAATTGGTACTATGTGGGACGTATGTGACTGATTTCGGGAATGTAGGCAACCTTTCCTCTCTGAGTACGACCACGCCACTGTGGTCGAAATATAAGTACGTTTTAATCGTTTTGTTGTGGTCACGGTTTCTTTTTATGCGACATCATAATGAGTTTGTTAATGAAGTATTTGATAATTTTTAAGAATTAAAAACCGGATTCATTAATAACGTTACTACAAACATAATTTTTAAAAGTTGTAACTTAATTGGGTTGACTGACTGACCGAGTTCGAAAATTGAAATTTACTGGGATTTCACTGTTTTTGCGGAAATCAATTTAGAAAAAAAAAATGCAGGTTGAGCCCTATAATACTGCAGTCTATAAAAAATGTACAGTTGTAGGTGGTATTCTAATTCTTTATAAAGAGGCCACATTAACTGAAGTTAAAAGGGGAAAAACATCAAAATCAACGAAGTTTATATATACTTATGACCCACCTTATGACCTTTTTGAATTAATTGCAATCTATAAAAAAGCATCACCAAGCTGAACGAAATTTATTAAAGAACTAACTCAAACTTTTACTGAAAAATAGAGCCAAAAGCTTGATCTCATCTTGATTGGTGGCTTTAATTTTAATGGTTATCAAGATGTTTCGAAAAATATGATGTTGATAGGTTTGAAAATGCAATGACCTCACTGGGCTTTATACAACAAATAAACTCGCCTCCTACAGAGGAAATCAGAAATAATAAACTTGTTAAATCGAATATTGACTTAATTTATAATAAAATTGAAAAATGGGAACTCAAGGCCTATGTTATCAAAATGAAACTTGCGGATCGCTATTTTACTGTATTTCAAGTTTTGGACCAAGTAAATATCCAGTACTAACAAGAATACAAAAAATCAGTATTAATGGAAATATAGTCAGAAAACTTAATAATATTAGCTGGAACTATTGCGCTAGGGAATCCTGACCTTATTTAGGCTAAGATTGAGGGTAAAGTAAAAGAGATTTACTGTAAAAATAAAACATTACACACACACAAAAAAAATACACAGGCAAATAAAGTGTTCAAGTATGAATGGATGAAAAAAGAACTTCTCACTAACATTAACTATAAAAAAAAATTGTGGACACAACTCTCCAAGCTTGATAACCCAACTAAAGAAAATTTTGAGTACTATAAAAATGTAAATACATAGATAAAAAAAAATTACGTCATGGTTGCAAAACAACTTTAAAACTAACGATTTAAAAAAAAAAACAATTTCCAGGATAGTGCTAAAATTTGGGCAAAATCATCCTTGTTTGTGGAAAAAAAAACAGAAAACGTAAGTTTTTATGAACAGATTAAAATAAACTTTCCCAATTCTGATATGGAAAATATCTGTAATAAATTTGCTGACAATTATCACAAGAAGTAGCTAATCTCAAATTGAAAAAAAAAAAGTGCACAAAAAAAAAGGAATAAAAAATCTTGTGAACATGAGGGCTGCCTTATGAAACACTTCCACCAGACTGATTTCTTCATGATTTCTTCAAACTGATTTCTTCATGAAAATCTCAATTGCTGCTATCATCGATTATGAAATCTGGCCACATAACAATACGAAGATGTAGGTTGTTAGACCTATCTTAAATAAAATTGTTGAGAAATTCTTTGCAACAAGTATGATGAATTTTCTAAATAAGTACAATATTTTGAATAAAGAACAATTTGATTCTCGACAAAAATAAAAAAGGGAATACATGACGCACTTATACACATTAATTGTACTATTATCCAACCATTGATTGAAGGAAAACACGTAGGTGCAATTTTTATTGACCTAAAAAAGCATTTGACACATTTGACAATGATATTGTCTTTAGTAAACTATATAAGCATGGCATTAAAGGTAAATTTCTTAACATCTTTATTAACTACCTATCAAAGAGAGACAGCAGCGTGAAAATTGATAATAAATTTAGCCAGTGGAAAGAAAGTAACTATTGAGTCCCACATGGTTGCGTTCTTGCACCATTGCTTTTTTCATTTACATCAATGACGTGAATAATGAGTTTAAAACAATGCTTATTCAATACGCGAATGACAGTTGCATGATGTGCATAAACTATAACCAAATCATTATGATGCAAAGTCTTTATACTGATTTTGATAAGATTACCGACAATTTTGATAAAAATGAACCCTATATATTGCTGAAAAAACTAACTTTATTATGCTTATTACTACTTCACACATGCCTAAAAAATACTTTACCATTTATCTACATGAAAATATTGTTCTAAATCTTCTTGCACTTGTCTTAAGATTAAACAAGTTACAAATACAACTTATCTTGGCTTAGAAATTAATGAAAACTAGAAATTGTATAACCATATTGAAAATCTAATTCTGAAAATTAAGCAAACTACCCTTCTTCTTTACAATGTTAGAAATCCTTTAAATAAGGGCGTTAAAAATATCTTTATGCAGCTTGGATTCTGTGAAAGATACGCTACGTTCGACCTCTTAATTTACTGGACAGACTTCAAAAATCGGTAAATGTAGCGCCCTACGGCACTTTTTAATACGAACAAAAATCAGACTCCTCTTGAATTTTCGCTGAAAATAATCTTCTTACTTTTAAGGAACTTTACAAGTATTCGATAATTACCAGGTTTTATTTTAACTATAAATACGAAATACCTATCCATAGAACTTCTAGGCTACATAACTGTATGGTTACAAACTCCTTCCTGGGGATAGTCATATGGTAAAAGAATAATGGCCTAAGTTACACCACACATTTTTAAAGAAATACCTATTACCTTAAGATCCCTTAATGACGTGTTCAAAATGAAAAAAAAACACATTAAAAGCTGGACTTAGGGATCATCTAGAATCAAGTCATTGTAGTGCAAGACCTGTGTTTTTTTAATACTGTACTAGCCACATCGCTCGCTCCGTTGGCGTCGTCTCGCTTCGCACGAGGAAATACCTTCTTAGCATACTAAGAGACAGAATCTGGATTTTTTTTGTCTCAGGGAATTTAAGAATTTTTATTTGACGACCTGCTCTGTAGTCAAGTTTTAAATGCTCGAGTTAAATTGAGAAATGAAAAATTTAATTATTTTCTGGAGTTTTGGCAAAATTGAGAAATTAAAAACCAACCTTTTGATTTAATACATTTATGAAGATATTCTCTTCGCAAGGCTTTAAAAACCCGCCTTTTGATTTAATACATTTATGAAGACAATCCCACATGGCTTAAGGCTTAACAATGAACTTGCCTAGTGAGAGCTAATGCAATTTACCTAATGTAAGCCAATTACCATTGTTCAAGTATAGGATAGCTTTGAACTGAAGCCGTGTTGATTGGGTGAATAACAGTAAACCATTAAGCCACTGAATTGAGGCTGATCGTTTATATAAAAAAATGCGTAGGTTATGTAATAGTTATTCATTTATTTATCGGGGCCCTGGCCCTAAGCCATGCGCCCTCCCTAATACTAACTACAATCAACACGGTAAATCACAAAACCTTATATCACAACCACACGTCACTACATTACAATCAACCTCATCACACTGAGCATCTCCCACACTGAGCATGTAATAGTTATTTACATAGTGTGCAACAATGCTGAGGAGTTTATGCGATTTATACCTCTGAGTATGGCAACAATGCCTTCTGAGGCGCAGCCGAGGAGGTCTATTGTTGGCATTCGAGGAGGTGTAAAGAGCATAACCTTCGAAGCATTGTTGCAAGCGATGTAAATAAGTATTTTATACTCATACTTGATTGTTACCAGCACTTGCTGGGTCATTGTTGTAGTTTGGTCGTTGTTTTTTAGAACACGTTGGTTCAGCAATAATGACTGACGGCTTTGGTTAGTGCTTTGTTTTCTTCTGATTCCTAAGACGATCTTAAAGAAAATTACGATTCACACCTGTCAGGAGGCTGTCACAGTCACCGTCTTTGGCTTTCGGATTCCAGCAAATGTGTTACAATGAAAGGAAACGGAGAAATATTTTTCATCCCCATTTCTTTCCAAATTACTTGCCTGGCTCGCGCTGCCGCGAATCACATTACATCAGAAACCGCAACCAAAAATTTGTCCCACCGTTTTACGTGGTTAAAAAACATGATTAGAGAACTAAATTATTTTTCTTCCTCGTTTCTTTCCAATTTACGTGCCTATATAGCTCGTGCTGCTGCGCTCACTGCAGCTAAACACATAACATCAGACACCGCACCAAATGTTTCTCCGATCGTTTTACATGGTTAAAAAACATGATTGGAGAACTAAAAAACCTGTTTATAGAACTAAAAAAAAAACATTTAACCCATTTTTTTAAACGTGAAATGAGAAAAGGATGAATATCTGCGTCAGTAAGTACCAAAATTGAATGATTTTTCGTCATTCGGTTTTACTTTATAATACCGGAATTTTCTGTGTTGTTTTTTTTTTTATTAAGATTTGCTTGATTTTGGGGTGTTCTTTTTCCTTGGGTTCCGGTGCAGCTTTGTTGAATTATGTTTTTTTTAAAAGAGTCAAATGAATGTTTTTCTTTCGTTGAAGAGAACGAACTAGTTAGCGATAGAGATTCTAGGATACGCCTAAAATAACGTAGGCGTTCCAAAGTTAGCGGATTTATACCTACGTTTGTAACAATCAAGTATGGGTATAATTGAAATAATGCGCCTATGTTTGATTGCAACCTTACTGTTCAGCACTCGAGGAGATTTGCCCCCAACCCATTGTTCCTGAAAATTGTGAAGCTTCCACGGAAATAAATTGGTCAACAATCGCTGACGTCATGCATTGTTGCGTGATTGTTGTATGACAAGGGGTACTTTTCCACTAATACCACGGTTATAGACGTGTTACCGGACGATAAAAACAGGCCTATTAAACGTCCGGAATAATTTGCTTTCTTCTGACACATTTCTCATATTTGTAGTCTTCTACTTCCAGAGGAATAAATGTTCAACCAAGCAAGCAAGCACACTGCATCTTTTTAATGATGTGGACTAGCCGAGTCGCTCGCTACGCTCGCTCATTCGGCGCTCGAGGAGATTTCTTGTTGCATCTCTTATACGCTGCTGTTAGACACCCCCAACAAAAATTATGACGCAAATGTTCAAAGAAGTGATCCGAATAAAGTATGAGTTTTGCATAATGCTACAGTTCATAAACAAACGATAAACAAAACTAAAAACAACATTAAGTATTTGATTGGGGCAGTAAGGTTTCACACGGAGTAAACACTAGCACATATTGTATGTAAAATAAGAAGCTTATAAATACAAACAGGTCCATACGACGTAACTTATTCTACAACTTTTCACAAGGTTGTCTGGCACAGAAGCTGTGCGTTTTGCTTTCTGAATTCTGATCAAGGGTTGTTCACGGGAACCGGGAGGCAAGACACGCAAGTTCCACTCCAGTCGGCCTTGGCTTTAGAAACAAAGCTTTTTCTGCATTTCAAAGTCGATTAAATACTTCGCGAAGTAATATGATCTTAAATGAAAGCCTAGGACAATACGCAATTTAGTATTTTCTTACTTTGCGTTACTGCTAAACCAGTATTCGGTTGTGCTGGATTAGTCAGTACTAGGACAGTCCCCCCCCCCTCTTATATGGCCGGTTCTGTAGAGCATTGTTTTGATTTACCATTTGCATCGAACAAAATAATCTCAGATTGTTAGATATCAATTAGAGGTTCAGAAGTTTCATTGGAGTTTACAGGTACTTTGACGACCATAATATTGAGACTTTAAAAACGATGTTTTTTGTGACGAATTGATTGTTACAAAAACATCAGGGAAATGTATTTCCATTGTTGAAAGTCTCCCGAAATTTGAAAGAAAAGCATTAATAAAAGCAGAAATACATTCTTAAGTATTCAAATTACTGAAAGTCCCCTGAAATTTGCAAGAATATCAGAGCAAAACAGGTCACGTGGGGGGGGGGGGGGGGGGGAAGTTTGCCCACGTGGCCCTACATTTTCATGCAGACCAGAAACCACAAAAATGCTCTAAAAAAATGCCATAAAAGTGGGGGCTGTCCTAGTTAAGATTATCGAGATTCCAAAAAAAAAAATACATGACGTCATCAGTACTGTCCATCTTTGTTGAAAACACAGTTAGCGTTATCCATCTTTGTTGAAAACACAGTTATTTTTTTTTTTTTAAATTTAATTTCTTTGAGCCTTAAGTCAGCCGAAGCAACTTAATGCTTGTATGGCTGAACCGGCTCAATTTTGAACATTACCAGGCTTTCAGAGAAGAAGAAATATCTGGTAAAGGGAGGTGCCAACCCGGGGATTCGATCCGGGAAACCTCCGATCATCGTAGGGGCCGAAAGATTGTCCAGAATTGGCCAGAATAGTTCCCATAGCCGCTGAAGGAGCATGGTAGCCTCTCACGCTACCCTGGCCGGCAGTCCTGGCGGGGACTTTGCCAAGGTACCTTTTCCAGGGGTTCGACCAGATCCGCAAACCTCCAGCAACCAGGCTGAGCTCTCTCACAACTCAGCCACGATGACCACGATGACCACGTTAGACAAATCAGTTTGAGAGACCACAAACGAAAAAACAAAGAATAAGAACCGGGAGACAAATCAGTTCTGTATCCCACTGCGGACTTCCCACTTCGGACATCAATAGAATAGAATTGGTAGTGGGGCTCTCGGAGTTTCGGACATTAAGAATGGGCCTAAACAACGTACGGTTTTCTTACCATTCTTCCGACACATTTCCAATATTTGAAGCCGTCTACTTCGAGAGGAGAAGACGAACAAACAACTTTCCAACCAACCAACCAAGCAAGCAGTCACAAATTGCATCTTTTTAATGATGAGGACTAACTCGCTTCGCTCGCTCATGCCGCCGCGTCTCGCGCCGCTCGAGGAGAATTCTTATTGCAACTCATATGGTGCTGACAGACATCGACAGCAAAAATTATCAAACAAATGTTTAACAAATGATCCGAATAATGTGCGCGATTTTCTTAATGCGTCAGTTCATAAGACAAAATGATAAACAAAACTAAAAATGGTCAATTAAGTTCAATGTAGCAGTAATGTTTCATGTATTTTCTTTTAGCCAACGTAGAAAAGTCGATCATTTCCACTACTGAATAAATATTTATCCTACAACTTACTAAGAGTGTTTAAGAAAGAGTGATGTTTCGAAAGACAAACGCTGATTTTTGTTAGCTTCGCTCACTCAATCAGCGCGACCTCAGAAACGTGACCTACCACCACAACCGACCTCCACGAACCACACTTCAACAGAAAACGCCACGGTTTGAACGTAACTTAAGTCTACACAAGACACTAACTCGTTCCCAAAAGCTGCTTAATTTTTACTACAAATAAGGAGGGCAGCGGCTGACGCTCATTCGGTTGATGATCAGTGCAGTAAGTGTTTTTCGTAAGGTTTCAGTTCGTAAACAAACGGTTACTGCACCTACTCTTTCTTTTCACTTTGTTTATACTCATTCGCCACATTTAATAAGATTCACCAGATTAATTTTCATTACTGAATAAATATTTAGTCTACTACTTACTAACTGTATTTAGGTTAAAGTGCTGTTTCTGATGACAAACGCTGATGTTCGTTCGCTTCGCTCGCTCAATCAGCGCACACATTTTTTTCAGGAACGCTGCCTAATCAGTGTTACACCAAGAAACCCACATCACTTGTAATTTGTGTTACTACTACACTTTACGTGGGTTTTCTTGTTTCACTTATTTTAAGAATTTTTTTCTTTACATCCTGCTTAGTGAAGATTTTTCCATTTCACTTACCACTTCACTTTCTGATGACCCCTACATTGGCGAAAACAGCTGCAGAAATCAAGTGAAAACGCCACGGCTTGAATGAAAATTAGGCCTCCACAAGACACTAACTCATATCCAAAGCTGCTCGTGTTTTAGCAAAAATAAGGTTGGAACTGGCTGATTGCCTTACGTAAAAACTAATGCTTGAATATTGTTGTTTAAAATTATACAAACGCACACGTAAAAGTATTCCTGGCACCCTTGTCTGGTGTCAATATATTTTCTGTACATAATTTAGTATTTAGCATTTAATCTTTTTCTGTCTGTGTGTTTCTGCTAAACGATTATTCTCTTGTCCTAAATTTATCAATTATTATCGGTGAATGACTCCAATTTTAAAACGGGTAATAAAATAGTACTGCGAAAAGCTACGCGTCTTTACTGATTGTTACTGAGAACAACAATTTAGTAACTCGCTCCTCGTTGTGTCCGTTGCCGTAAGACCATTGTTGATGGACGTTTCAGATAATTTAGAAAAAAATTGGGCAACAATCATGATGTCATGTATTGTTGTGGTATTGGACGGTGATTGTTGCTGATTGTTGCAAATGGTCATTTTTTGTTAATTTCGATCATTTAGGACCCAGCTCGGACTTTAAATATACGCCTACACTAAAGGACTGATTAATTTGCTTTCTGTTGACAAACTTCTCATATTTGTGGCCTTCTACTTCCAGAGGAGAAGACGAACTACCCCAACCAATCAACCAAGCACCCAACCAAGCATAAATTGCATCTTTTTAATGAGGAGAGACTAGCGGAGTCGCTGCGCTCGAGGGGATTTCTTGTTGCAACTCGTATGGTGCTGACAGACACTCCCAGCAAAAATTATCAAACAAATGTTCAAGAAAGTGATCCAAATAATGTGCGCATTTTTCCACTACAGGATAAATATTTATCCTATAACTTACTAAAAGTGTTTAAGAAAAAGTGCTGTTTCTGATGACAAAAGCTGATTTTCATTCGCTTCGCTCACTCAATCAGCGTAACCTCAGAAACGTGACCACCACCAAAGCCGACCTCCATGAACCACACATTAACAGAAACGCCACGCTTTGAACTTAAGTTAGGCCTACACAAGACACTAACTCGTTCCCAAAACTGCTCGTATTTTAGCACAAATAAGGAGGGAACCAGCTGATGACTTTATGTAAACACTAATGCTCGAATATTGCTGGTTGAAATGATACAGATGCAGACGTAATAATATTCTTGGCACCCTTTACTGGTGTCAATATATTTTCTACACGTAATTCAGTAAGCTTCGCTCATTCCGCAGTGTCTTGCTGCGCTCGAGGAGATTTCTTGTTCTGCGTGACGGACAATTCCACAGCAAGAACAAACAGTCAAATGACTGATCAAGCAAATGATCAGTGAAGTACGCGTTTATCGTAAGGTTTCAGTTCGTAAACAAACGGTTACTGCTCCTACTCTTTCTTTTCTCTTTGTTTATATTCATTCGCCACATTTAATACGATTCACCAGATTCATTTTCATTACTGAATAAATATTTAGCCTACTACTTAATCACTGTATTTACGAAAAAGTGCTGTTTCTGATGACAAACGCTGATTATCGTTTGCTTCGCTCACTCAATCAGCGTACACATTTACTGAGAAACGTGACTGAATCATTGTGACACCGCGAAGCACACATCACATGTAATTTGAGTTAGTACTACACTTTACATGGACTTTTCTGTTTCACTTTTTTAAGAATTTTTTTCTTTACGTCCTGCTCAGTGAAGATTTTTCCATCCGTTCCTTATCATTTCACTTTCTGATGACCCCTCACTTGGTGAACCAGCTGCAGAAATCAAGTGAAACGCAACGGTTCCAATGATCTTTTATCCAACGTAGAAAGTCGTTCATTTGCACTACTGAATAAATATTTAGCTTACTACTGTTTCTGATGACAAACGCTGATTTTCGTTCGCTTCGTTCACCCAATCATCGCAAACATTTCCTCAGGAACGCGACTGAATCAATGTAACCACCAAGAACCACACACCACTTGGCGAAAACAGCTGCAGAAATCAAGCGAAAACGCCACGGCTTGTACATAAATTAGGCTTATAAACAAGGATACATGACACTAACTCGTATCCAAAGCTGCTCGTGTTTTAGTACAAATAAGGAGGGAGCTGGCTGATGGCCTTACGTAAAAACTAATGCTCGAATATTGTTGTTTAAAATTATACAAATTCACACGTAAAAGTATTCCTGGCACCCTTTTCTGATGTCAATATATTTTCTAAACGTAATTTGGTATTTAGCATTTAATTTTTTCCCGTCTTTGTGTTGCTGCTAAACGATTATTCTCTTGTCCTAGATTTGTCAGTTACTATAGAATTGGTGAATGACTCCAATTTCAAAAAGGGTAATAAAATAGTACTGCGAAAAGCTACGCGTCTTTACTGATTGTTACTGAGAACAACAATTTAGTAACTCGCTCCTCGTTGTGTCCGTTGCCGCCAGACCATTGTTGATGGACGTTCCAGATAATTTCGAAAAAAAATTGGCAACAATCATGACGTCATGTGTTGTTGAGGTATTGTTGGGTGATTGTTTCGTTAATTTCGGTCATTTAGGACCCAGCTCGGACTTTGAAAATACGCCTACACAACGAACGGGTTTAATTTGCTTTCTTTTGACAAACTTCTCATATTTGTAGCTTTCTACTTTCAGAGGAGACGATGATCATCCCCAACCAACCAAGCATCCAAGCACCCAACAACCAAGCATAAACTGTATCTTTTTAATGAGGAGAGACTAGCGGAGTCGCTCGCTTTGCTCGCTCATTCCGCCGCGTCTCGCTGCGCTCGAGGAGATTTCTTGTTGTAACTCATACGGTGCTGACAGACACTCTCAGCAAAAATTATCAAACAAAGGAAGTGATCCGAATAATGTGCGCGTTTTTCTCAGTGCATCTGTTCATAGTACAAATGATACACAAAACTAAAAATGGTCAAATAAGTTCAATGTAGCAGTAGTGTTTCACGTGTTTTCTTTTATCCAACGTAGAAAGTCTACTGAATAAATATTTATCCTTCAACTTACTAAGAGTGTTTAAGAAAAAGTGCTGTTTCTGATGACAAACGCTGATTTTCGTTCGCTTCGCTCACTCAATCAGCGCAATCTCAAAAGCGTGATCACCACCACAGCCGACCTTCATGTACCGCACATCAACAGAAAACGCCACGGTTTCAACGTAAGTTAGGCCTACACAAGACAATAACTCGTTCCCAAAGGCTGCTCATGTTTTACCACAAATAAGGAGGGCAGCGGCTGACGCTCATTCGGTTGATGATCAGTGCAGTAAGTGTTTTTCGTAAGGTTTCAGTTCGTAAACAAACGGTTACTGCACCTACTCTTTCTTTTCACTTTGTTTATACTCATTCGCCACATTTAATAAGATTCACCAGATTAATTTTCATTAGTAAATAAATATTTAGCCTACTACTTACTATCTGTATTTAGAAAAAAGAGCTGTCTCTGACGACAAACGTTGATTTTCGTTCGCTTCGCTCACTCAATCAGCGCACACATTTCCTCAGAAACGTGACTGAATCAATGTGACACCAAGAATCACACATCACTTGTAATTTGTGTTCTGCTACACTTTACATGGGTTTTCTTGTTTCACTTATTTTAGGTCTTTTTTTTCTTTATGTCCTGCTTAGATCTTCTATTGATTCCTGACCACTTCACTTTCTGATGACCCCTACATTGGCGAAAACAGCTGCAGAAATCAAGTGAAAACGCCACGGCTTGAATGTAAATTAGGCCTCCACAAGACACTAACTCTTCTCCAAAGCTGCTCGTGTTTTAGTACAAATAAGAAGGGAGCTGGCTGATGGCCTTACGTAAAAACTAATGTTCGAATATTGTTGTTTGAAATGATACAAACGCAGACATAAAAGTATTCCTGGCACCCGTAATTTAGTATTTAGCATTTAATCTTTTTCTGTCTTTGTGTTGCTGCTAAACGATTATTCTCTTGTCCTAGATTTGTCAGTTTTTATAGAATCGATGAATGACTCCAATTTAAAACGGATAATAAAATAGTACTGCGAAAAGATACGGGTCTTTACTGATTGTTACTGAGAACAAGTTATTGACTCGTTCCTCGTTGGTCTGTTGACGCCAGACCATTATTGATGGACATTCAGAGAATTTCGAAAAAAAATTTGGGCAACAATCATGACGTCATCAGTATTGTTGAGGTATTGTTAGGTGATTGTTGCCGATTGTTGCAAATGGTCATTTTTCGTTAATTTCTGTCATTTAGGACCCAGCTCGGACTTTCAAAATACACACCTACACTAAAAACGGATTAATTTGCTTTCTTTCGACAAACTTCTCATATTTGTAGCCTTCTACTTCCAGAGGAGAAGACGAAGTACCCCAACCAACCAAGCACCCAAGCATAGACCAAGACGTTCTTGAGTTCTGCACATTTGTGGAAAGGGAACTACACCCTACTTTTTCAAACATTGTCCTGGGAGATTTTTAACCTTTCTACAGTCGACTGGTCTATACCATGTGCAACACTAAAACAACATAAAGACTTTCTCCAATATGTACAACCTTTCGGCTTTTCACAACTTGTTGACAAACCTACGTGGGGCAGCAACATTTTGGACCTGATTCTAACCCAGAAAGATAGGCTTGTCTTTGATATCAGCATTGATAATTGCCTAGGAACTAACGACCATTCTATAGTTGCTTTCCAGGTTAATTGCGAAATTGAAAAGCGATATGAGATAAAGGGCATCTACCCTAAAATCGACTTCGATTTACTTCGATACTTGACCGGCAACATTGACTGACCAAAGTGTCTCTCTCACTGTACTCAATCAGTTGAAGCACTTTCGGAGTGCTTCATTGATCTCGATACTGCGAATGCGAACTTTTGCCGTAAGGAAACTACCTATCACAATCCGTAATTTGGGTAAACATAAGCTCAAACATTGGCACGCTTTAAAACTTAATAACTGCGCTGCTGATAAAGCATTATACGATGCTTCTTGCCTTAAATATTCTAACGCCGGAACTGCCTGGCACTCAAAGTTTGCAGAAAAAGTCATCATGGATGGCAGCATGCATTCCCTGTTTCGACATTACCGATCCATGACAGGGTCTGCTAGGCACTTGCCACCTATTTTAGTAAACAATTCCTTGTTAACTGATGACTTGGAACGGGCAAACGGTTTGAACCTAAATTTTACGCAATTTGGGATACACGACAACGTGATTTTGCCAGAATATCATGGCATTAAATCGACCGGATTCTGTAATAACAACAATCTAAGTTTCTGCACCTCGGATATTGTTGCAATCTTGCAGAAATTGAAACCAAGCAAGTCTGTCGATCCTGACGGTTACTCCTCCGTCTTCTACAAGGAACTTGGCTCTGAAATCGCTCCAGCACTTTCAATTATTTTTTCAACCTCGTTTAATCTGGGCGATATTACTTCCTCCTGGTCTAAGGCAAACATTGTTCCAATTTTTAAGAAGGGCAATGCCTCTCTTCCCTCAAACTACATGCCTATTGCCCTAACGTCTGCCATCTAAAAAATTATGGAGACCATCTTAAGAAACCATATTATCGAGCATTGCGCTTACTTTGATCTTTTGGACTCCAACCAATTTGGCTTTTTGCCCAATAAATCAACCACTATGCAGCTATTGCTAGCTTCTGATAAATGGACCTCTGCCCTGGACTGCGGCATCTCATCTGAAGTAATATACTTCGACTTCCAGCGTGCCTTCAGCTCTGTTGTGCACTCCAAACTGCTTTTTAAGCTGAGGCACCTGGGTCTCGAGGGCGGTTTGCTGAATTGGATTGCTGCTTTTCTCCGCAACCGCCAACAACGTGTCAAGGTCGAATCTACCTATTCTGATTGGCTACCTATCACCAGTGGTGTCCCTCAGGGCTCTGTTTTGGGTCCGCTTTTGTTTGTCCTGTATATTGGGGATTTGCTCCCAGATAGCACCTCCTCTGATGTCCTTACATCGAAATATGCTGACGATTTAAAGTCAGGCACTGAAATCATTTCTGCAGCCGACCGAGACAAACTCACAGATGTAATCAACATGGTGTCCAAGTGGTCCCTGGACTGGCAACTACCTCTATCCCTGTCTAAATGCATTTCGACCCAATTTGGAAACACTAGGGATTTGCCTGACTACCATATTAATGGTACCTCTATTGAGAATAAGCTCTCGATCACTGACTTGGGCATTCTCTTCAATTCAGAGCTGAAATTCTCAAAACATTGTTCTAAGATTACTACTGATGCTTTTCGACGCTTGTTCATTGTCAACAGGTGTTTCAGCAAAACCAATTTAAAGACAAGGGTTTGGGCGTTTAAGGTGTACCAATATTTGAGAATGCGAGCCCTGTGTGGTCGCCACACCTGTTAAAAGACATTGACTTGTTAGAGTCAGTCCAGCGGACTTTTACTCACTCCATACCTGAACTACGCACGCTAACGGCAGGTGAAAGACTTCGTTGTGCGGGCCTGGAACCTTTGGAATTACGTAGACTCAAGGCCGATCTCGCTTTGACCTATCAAATTATCCATGACCAGCTTCCGATTTTCTTGCCCTTTTTTTCTGTCAATCTTAATAACCGAACTCGCGGACATAATCTTAAAATTCAAAAACCAACCTTTAAGACAGACTGTAGAATTTTTTTTTTCTCCAACAGGATTTTGGATTGCTGGAATTTACTTCCGTCTGCGGTCGTATATGCGACGACGGTTGACGCCTTCAAACGTGCAGTGTGTGGGGTCAACCTCTCCAAATTCCTACGACGAGCGTATTAATGCTTGGTTCATGGGGGCGGTGTAAGTGGTTTACCCTACCGTTACCTTACCCATTAGCGGGTAAAACCTTTATTATTATTATTATTATAAACGACATCTTTTTAATGAGGAGATATATATATTATGACCTGTTTAACAGTGTGACCTGTTATTGTCATAACTGTTGGTAATGTTTATTGTTAACTAGTCTAAGTGATATGAGCTTTACGTTTGTAGCTAAGGATCTGTGATTGTCTTGTTTCAGTGCACATACTGGCTCTTACTGCTTCGTGATAATTGTATCCACCCAAACCCAAAACTGGTAGAAAAACCCGCCAAGTTTCAAAAAACGGTCGGCCTTTGAAGGTAGTGATATCATTCCACCAGGAAAATGCCGCCAAGGTTAATCCTATTAGCCAAGTTAATCGCACATACTAATAGTTCGAAAGTTAAATGAAAACTAGAAGATTGCTACTAGCGTTAGCAATCTTCAAGTTTTCATTTAACGTCCAAAGTATTGTTCGGTGCGATTAACTTGGCTAATAGGATTAACCTTGGCGGCCTTTCCCTTCAAAGGCCGACCGTTTTTGGAAACTTGGGTTTTTTTTTTTTACCAGTTTTGGTTTTGGGTGGATATCACAACTTTCATAGGACTGTGAACGTACAGTATTGGACAATGAAATTTAGACAGTTTGGAAGGGGCAACTAGAAGTCTATACATCGATTAATCATGCCTGGTTATGGGAAATCCTTAAATATTACGAGGTCGATAAACGAATAATAATAACCACAAAATAAATACAATACTGTGTCTGCTATTTCAACTGAAAAAACACAATTTGTTGAACACAGAACGAAATCAGTCAGTCACATAAACTCCAAATCTCTATTTATGGAATCTGGATAGGCCAAGGAAATGTGGTGGCTTGTTCAGTCCCAGGACAAAAGTATCGTTATGCGTGACAAAACCTATATGTAAAGTATTCAATTGAATTTAAAAGTATTACTCCATTTAGTTATTAGTAAAGGCGGTAGCCTTTACTGTCAGGTTTGACCTCAATCTCCCATGTTAAAGCCGAAATTTCTATGCTTAATTTATCTTCTGTCTGTCAATATTTTCCACTCAAATTTAGTACATAAGCTTTGTTGGACTTGGTGAACATGTGTCCGAACCTTTCTTAATTTCCGATTTGTCACAACGGATGTCTGGACTTGAGCTGGAATCATGATTTTCATTTTTGCCTTCTTCTTACTTGTTGTTGTTAGCACGACGCGTTTCTGCTACGCTCTCTACAGATTAAACTATTTGTCCTATAAAGCTGGTTCTTAGCTAATTTTACAGGTATGAGTCCGCAGATGTGCCCTTTCCATAAGGTGTTTTCTAATTGGTCAAGTGGTTCATGGGTTAGGGAGCTCTAAACGACCCGATCGATTGTTTGAAACATTGTTATCATGCAACAATGCCAATCAACAAACACCAGCTGCTTAAGGTTTAGACACGCTTTAGTGTGTCGCCGCCAAGTAATAGTAGTACATCGTATTGTAGACATCCGATTGTTCCGCTTTTTTGCCAGTAGGATAGGTGCACCTTGCCAACAGCGAGTTCAATCGAGCCCAGACATGGCGTCGAATTTGACTCCGTTAGCGAGGCGCGGTAAAACTTAACACAGTCAAGCTCTGGAGATGTTTAAAACGTCGTCTAGTATTTCGAATCCAGGGTGAGTGAATTTGGAGAGTATAGAACTAACACGCAATCCAGAAAGTGTGCAGTGGCTGCTACTGGAGTGTTGTAACGTTTTGCTAAATTGCTACACGTCTCATGCAAGGCGCGTTAAGCCTATAGCTTTTCCGGGCAAGTGATGTAGGGACGCCGGGGAAAAAAAAAGGCCGCGTCTATCACCCATTTCGCAGCTCAATTTTTTCGACACGTCAATAAGACGTATTATTGTAGACATGCGTACAAATAAACAACTCCCTATTGTTAAGAAAGTGTCGGCAGAGCAAAGGAATGCTTGGGGTTTGCTGGAAAAAGGATTGCCGTCTTGTTAGAAGTCTTGGTAAATAAAAATAAAAATCCATTGTGCTCTTATTTGTGTTATTTCCCAGCTGCTGATTACACTGTACTGTATTACAAACTAAATTGACAAATTGGCATGAGGATTGGTGGGGGGGGGGGGGGGGAAGGCAAACTAGTTTTACATATTTTTATGGTAGTAATCGGCGCTATACAGCAATTAAAGGGGCGGTGATAAAGAAAACGCCGGATAACGATGCACCGATTCCTTGTTTCGTGCTACGATTCAAAATGTTTGTCAACAGAGCAAATCATTGAAAGAAGATTCGTGCAACACTACTTGTATTCCTTGGATACAAGAAATCTCACGAAATGATCGAGAGTGGACAAAACAGATGTTGATTTACAGCTCCACTTTGTTCTACGTATGTAAACAAACGAGAGGTCAACGAGAGAGTTTGACACTAACACTGTCAATGTATTTGTTTTCCCCGTTTATCTAGGATTTGCACACGTTTCAAGGTAATACGTGTAAATTTATTGTAAACTATTTTCAACTCGCCAGGCTTTTGTTATCGAAAGTAATAGAACACTGCCGAAATCACGAGACGGCTACGACCGATTTAACAGTTGCCGTACGCAGTCCAACAGTTTTTCGTGTTAGGTATAGTATGCTTATTTTAGACATGTGGAGCTCGTCTTATTCTTCATTTGTCTTATTTTACTTTACTTATTTAAAGTAAAATTGAATAAAAAAAAATTAACTGGATTTTAAATTAATATTTCACTATTATTTTGTTTGTTTGGATTTTGGGCAGCTGAATTTGGCTGGCTTGCCTGCGTAACTTGTTGTTGCCTGGCAACCATAGGGGAGGATGAATGATGCGTTAAGCGAGAGCGACGTTTATATTTTCAGTAACGAACCTTGTTTTTAAGTGTATATCGTTTTTAAAAGTACTTCTAGTGGAACAAAAAATTTTCTCACTTCACTATGTTATGAGAGGAACCACAAATTATCTTTCTTTACTGCTAAAATTATTTTATGTGTTGACGTAGCCATAACAACGTCTCAAAACGATCATTCAAATTGAATTCATTGCTAATGCACGGACGACCTCGATCCGATCGTATACGTAGCGCTGCCAAACCATGGAAGCATCCTTGGTAACGGGATAATGAATGGCCAAGAGTGCACCTTGCATGCACCTAAAACAAGCAAGCGAGGTCACGACCTAAACAATCGATGATAACACCAAGTCATTCTCTCAGTGGCCGTACTATAGCAGACTGTGTCTTTTAACTGAAACGAGCTTATACCTGATTTCAGCATATTGGTGTAAATTCCCCATGCGGTAAAAACTTTTGCCAATCGTTTGAATCAGGTGTCTTGGATCCAGTAACGAAGAAAACCTCAACATTAAAATGTGGGAACGTGTTCTTTATGGAGAAATAGTGCCCTCAATAACGTTGATTTGTGTTACTAGTAACTAGTGACTAGAAACTAGTAAATCACCAGGCTCCCATGTTAATTCTCATAGGGAATAAAGGCCGACTCTTTTTGGAAACTTGGCGGCTTCTCTTAAACCAGTTTTGGTTTTGGGTGGATAAGATTTAACTGATCCCAAGCCAAAATAGCAAAGGAACTCGAATAAATTTTCCTGTAAGGGTTCAGATACTGCAGTTTTACTGTACTGTTTAGTCCACTTGAAACTTTGCTGTATACGATTATTACACATGTAAATACAATTAAAACCAGAGCCCAAATTTCAAAACTTTTCATGCCTAAACAAAGCAAGAATAATATAAGGCAACACACTCGTCTACTTACTTGGCTGAAAAATTTTCAATGTTTTTCAGTCACAGATCAAACTATTTATCTTATAAAACGGGAGCTTGGCTCATTTTACAGGTATTGGTCTGTAGATGTGCCCTCCCCAATAGTACAATAGTTACACTCCCACACTCCCATAGTGTGGGGTTTCCCCGCCCCTTCCCCGGAACCCCAGGTGTTTGGTCTTTGGTTATCAATGTATTTACTCCCCTCCCACATGCCATGCTCCCCCCACCCCACCTATGAAACTAAATTGTTGCTAATGATGCTCCTTAAATCCTTACGGTTTATAACAGAAGAAGGAAGGAATAATATATTTATTGAGGCCGCGGCCCGAAGCCACACGGCCACCCAAGCAGAAGAAGAATATATATTCGACAATATAGGGGGCACTAAAGACCAGATTGATTGTTGTTTATTGTTTTGAGCATTGTTAAAAGGCTACAATGCCTTTCAGCAGTACGGTTGGTCGACAACAACAACGACTTTTTAATGAAACGTGAATGCAAACCATTATTGATAGGGTTCGACTATTTCTGCTTGGTCTGCCGTATTTTGTTCGATCGTTTTGTAATATAAGGTTTGTTACCATATTGGTTTGTGTATAGGTTGTTTCATTTGTACTTTTTATCACTTTGTCCCATTGTGCTTGCTGAGGTGGCTGCAACCTCCAGTTAAAGCCAAAATTTCGATGCTTAATTTCTCTTTTGTATTTCAATATTTTCAACTTAAATTTAATACACGAGCTTTGTTGGACTTCGTGAACATATGTACCAACTTTTATTAATTTCCGATTTGTCACATCGGAGATCTGACCTTGAGCTGGAATCGTGAGTTTCAATATTGGCTTCTTCTTAGCACGACACGTCTCTGCTACGCTCTCTACAGATCATACACTATTTGCTGTAAAGTTGGTTCTTAGCTCATTTGAAAGATCTACTTCCGGAGATGTGCCCTTTATAGAAATAGAAATTTCAATTGGTCGTCCCGTTCTGGAGTAACGGGGCCCTGAACGATCCGTTTTATTGTTTTACACTGTTTTAAACATTGTTTTACGCAACAATGCCCATCCGCAAACGCCTGACTAAGGCGTTGACTGAACATTCAAAGGGTCTCAAAGCGTTTAACGAGCGTTAACCACTCCTGGTCATCTGCCCGAAGCCCTAAGGCCCCGGGACTGAACATTAAGCAATTGCTAACAATGCTGGTGAGCTAACAATTTACCGCAGGTGAAGAGGAAGCATCGTCCGTATTCCGAATTGATTTATACAATGATTTCACATCACTCTCCCGTGTTAAAGCTAAAATGTCCGTTGCCCAAAGCCGCTGAAAGAGAGCTGCGGATAAACCAACTTCCAAAAGAATAACTTGCACTGAATAAGCGAGCGAAGCGAGCGAAATTCAGTGCGTTTGCAGCGAGCACAGAAAACCAACTTGGTATGCCAAAGTATCACGAATTAGAAAATAAAAACGAACTCGTTTGATGTTTAAGGTAAGGTTTAACTGATCCGAAGTCAAAACAGCAAAGGAACACAAATAAACCTTCCTGTAAGGTTTCGCATACCGCAGTGTTCATGTACTGTTTAGTCCACGTGAAACCTTACTGCTGTATTCATCCATTCGTAAATAAAATTAAAACCATATCCGAACTTTCAAAATTATTTTAAGATTTATATAGTGCTACACAGTACGCACTCCCTTACTTTCGGGGCTAACTTTTTCAGCATTATTCAAGTCAGGTCGTCTCCATTCCGTTCATCCTGTTGATACATATACCACTTTTCAAGATTTCAAACTGGTAATTTGGAATTTTTTTCAGTGATATTTCCAGGAGTCGCACGAACCCTGAATTACTTTGCTGCACGTCTGTACTAAGCACAGTAAGGCTACGGTTTTCACGATTTTCCATGTCGTTTAGCCAAGTAGAATGAACCAATCTGACCTACAGTGTTCTAAAGTAATAACTGTAAAAACATGTAAATACAGCAGTAAGCTTTTACGTGGACTAAACAGTACATGAACACTACGGTATACGAAACCTTACAGGAAGGTTTATTTGTGTTCCTTTGCTGTTTTGACTTCGGTTTTGACTTCGGTTAAACCTTACTTTAAACATCAAACGAGTTCGTTTTTGTTTTCTAATCAATATAAATACGGCAACAGTTTTAAAATAGATTTTATTTTAAGTCGATCTGAAAGTCAATTTTATGGTTTTGTTTTAAAGAAATGCATTCAAGAAACGTTGAATTTAGGAATAAAAAAGCCGTGGAAAGACAAACTTAGGGGAAAAAAACTGGAAAAAACACCCAATGGAAAAAAAAAAAAAACCAAACAGAAAGATTTCCACTAGGGAAAAAGGAATGGACGGAGAACAGCCAATGGAAAAAAAAGATGCCGTGAAAATAAAAATAAAAATAAAAACACGTCGGAGATGACCGTAGGAAAATAGCCGAATAAAACAATCCGAGGAAAATAAACTATGGAAAGAAAAAGCATAAGGAAAAATCCGTTTCCTAGAGAAATTTCTTACCTAACCTAGGTTTGTTTAATATCTCTAATGCGTGGTCCAGTGACAACCCGAACTACTGCTCTGTGACTGAGGTTGGCACTAATGACCTAGTCGTCGATGCGCCATTACGCCTCAATCCACTCCTTCCCCCCAACCCAACCTATAAGAAAAAACACTAAAGAAAACAGTAAACAGTTTCCTTCGGTTATTTCCGTGGCTTTTTTTTTTCGCGGCTTCTTTTTTTCTTTTCAGTCTTTACTTTAGTCCTAATCCACATTCGGAGTTTCATTTTCTGGCAGTGTGTTGCCGGCATTTGTGATTAGTAGAGGTTTTACAATGTTTTACTCTTCCAGCGCGAACCCCCCCGATCCCCTGCTCCTTCCTAACGCGAAGCGCAGTCTGATTGAGTAGTGTCCGAGGGACCATGTCGTGAAATGAGGCTCCGGAGTTGAATAGTTTCATCAATCAAAAAAGAAAGGTTCGAAGCGATCAGACACCGCGCTAGTTCTAACTATAAGTTGAATGAAGTTGAATTGAAGATTTATATAATTAAGAAACTGTAAGCTGATCTGCTTGAATGAGTACCGACCATGTTGATGTTTTTGTGACCCCACGTTGATGTTTTTTGTGTATTCTGTGCCCCCTTTTCATTAACGGGTTGCTCCAGTCGTCGGCTTAGGGATAAAAGTTAAAAAGTTTGCAACTGAACGTTTCACGACAATCGGGTCAGAAAACATGGGACAATTCAACCTCGCGGAAAAAGCGAATTTGCCTTCAACGAATGCAAGCCCCCCCCCCCCCCATTTTGGGTTGGTTTGGGGCGGGGATTGCCCCAGCCTCTT
>JAHWFP010091568.1:0-10262 GCA_023313725.1 Lithobius niger | reverse complement strand
AAAATATGCTACTAGTTCACCAGAAAACAGCAAAAACATTAAAATACCTGGGGCACGTGGTTGATTTTTGTTTCTATTGCCTTAATGAAAATATATATTACCTGATTTATTAGCATTCTCCTTCTGGTATACTGTTTGTACTAGAGATTTGAGTTCTCGGAGCCCTGCCAGCGCCACCACCCACTGCGCAACTGATCTGTTCAGCCTCCGTTTATATAAACTTTGCCAGCAGATGTGCTTAGTGGCGACATAGAGGGGAGAAGGGTTGGAAGAAGGTAATGTATATTTTCATTAATGCAATAGAAACAAAAATCAACCAGGTGGCCGTTGTATTTTAATGTTTCTATATGCCATGAAAATTTCCATTACCCGATTTATAAGCATTCCTCAGACTACGTTTAAGGCGGCGGGTGCCCACTTTACGTGCTCCCTCGGATGGCGAGCTTGCTCCCCAAAGTGAAAACACTTCGTAACTGATGAGAAGAGGAAGAAATATCTTAGTAGATGTGCAGGAGAGATCGCGTTGCTTAAGGGGTTCGGATCATCCGCCGGATCATCCGCCAAGACGGTGCAGTCCTTCAGCGTGGGCTGACATATCCCGAAGATAGTGGGACGTGAACACAGTAGGACTTAGCCAAGAAAGAGATTCGATGTCAGTGATGGGAATATTACTGTGAAGAGCCCAGGATGATCTAGTGGCTCGAAGTTCATGGGCGGTGATACGAATTCCTTGGTCGGTGCAATTAATGTCGAGGGCGTTGTAGGGCAAAAGAATCACTGTCTTCTAATCCACGTGGCGACCATCCAGGCTGATGTTTCGCCTGAATTTGCCATAAATGGCAGGAGACGCTGTCACCGGCCTCGTCGAATAGGTTTGGGCTTTTGAGATTACATGCCCGCACCGGGCATAACGCTTATTCTGGTTCGTCACCAAGAATATGGGAGAGGGCCGATATTATGAACAGGTGGCACCGTTCGCAGGGCTTCTGCGTCTTGGCCCGAAAAGATGATCGTGGTGTTAAAGTTACTCCAGAGTAATCATTGAAAAAAAAAATAGTCCGGTAAAACCCATGGCAGAAAAGTGCCCGAATCCCACTGCATTGAAGGCATGCTTGTAGGGCGACCAGGAAAACTCTTGCAAGTCAAGTGACTAAGATACATAATGAGAGCAGCTCATATGGGGTTGAAGGAAGAGACAGTACAATGGAAAGGTCCTAATCCGTGAACAGGCACCTTGTTACCGGTTTCTCCATTTCAAAGGACCGGACTAGGACCGAGATGCAAATTTCATCCAGGAGATGAAGGCTCGTTGCAGCTTTAAATACAGAATTTAGGGCCGAACGGTAAACCAGGATCATAGATCCTCAGAGGCCTTCCTTAAAGAGGTCGTTAAGAAACATTAAGAAGTCTGGAAGAGGGGGATTGACTGGATAAACTCTTTGTGGGAGACACCAACGAAACTACCAGCGCCAATGGCTGTCGTAAATCTTGTTGGTAGAGGCCCGGATGGCCTTGGAGGTGATACAGAAGGCCTGTTCAGCAGAAATTCCCAACGCTTTGAGCAATCTGACGATAGTAGCCACCCTTGTAGTCACAGCGATTGTGGACGGTGATGGAACGGTGTGGACCGTTGTCTCCCTCTGTTGGGAGAGCAGGTCGGGGATATCTGGGAGATAGAGAAGATCGACGAGAGGATCCAACAAGAGGGGAAACCATGCGTTCGCCGACCAATCGCGCGCTAACAAAATGAACAGGCCAGGCACCGAGTAACCTTCCACGAGACCAGAGGTAGAAGCTTCGGGGGAGGGAACAAGTAGCCGAAGAGATAACCCCAAGGCAGGGTGAGGGCATCCACAGCCCATGCCTGGTCATCCGGGACTGAGCTGACAAACCGTGGAAGTTTGGCATTATACCTCGTGGCGAAGAGATTAACCATCGGTCGACCCCATGTCTCGAAAAGAGATTCGCAGATGAATGTTTTAAGGGCTCATTCCCCCGTTGGTAGGGCCCGGCGGGACAGAGTCTGCAATAACGTTGCGGTTGCCCGGAATGTGTAACGCGAGCAGAACTGTCCATAAGGTAATGCAGAGGCTGAATATGGCCGAAGTGACTGGGTGTAGGGAACAGGAGCGGGTCCCCCTTTCTGGCAATTGCCGTCTTATTGTCGATGTGCACCTGGACCGCCTTCCCTTTCACAAGGCGGTGAAAGTGCTGTAGACCGAGGAGGACTGCCTGAAGTTCGAGGACGTTGATGTGGGATCCCCAACCGAGCAGAGATGCATCTCTAAAACGTGAAGACCCTGAAGGGGCTCGTGTAAAGCACCATTTCTATAATGTGTAGAACATTCATCCGCCATAGAAGAATATCGAAGGGAAAGGTTGGGGAAAGTTGATAGCCGGAGACGTGGTTTGAGGGATGAAGGTGATGGTCGGGCCATTCGTCGATACGGAAATGATGAAGGGGCCGCACCATCCATTTGCCATATGGGACGAGCAGAGTTAGGAAATCCAAGGTGCCAATAAGTGATTTAAGATCTGTCAACGTGTAGAGTGGAAGGCGTAGGAAAGTCTGGAGCTTCGTGAGAAGATCAGCCACCCTGCCTGGGGAAGGCATAATGGTGGTGTGAATCGGGTCGAAGTAAACGACAAGGAAGACGAAAGTCTGCGACGGGTCCAGACAGGAATTGGGAAGGTTGCCGATTTTGGCCGTGATCTGAGCACTTTTCATTTTTCCTGTGTTAGCAATGCTGATGTGACGCCGAAGCGCAAACGGTAAAGCACGTGCAGCGTGAAGTCGCAATTGCGAAGTAGTTGTAACTTGTCCTGGTGAGGAAGAACCCAGTTGTCGAGATATGCGCTTTCTCGGATTTGATGTTGGTATAGGTTCTAACGATTCTAGACTATCCCCGTAATAAATTCGTACAGTTTCCAAAGCCACTTAATGAACTATCACTTTCCGCAACCCTGAAAGGAGGTGAAGCAACTTTTCTCCGTTTCTGAGTAATGCAGGAAAGCCAAACTGTGTTGAGAAGATCCGTGTCAGTGGAAAGAGACTTTCAAGGAAGAACTCGACGCCGACATTAGGCAACTACATTTCAAAGAATTTCTGTTTCAACTTCAATTCGTGGACTAAAGTAGTGCCAAGGCATCCTCAGTATTAGTGTTCATGCGCAACGTATTTTTCCTTCTGTTGTAAAACTAAATTGTATCCTGTTTGGAAATTTTATGTGTAAACTGCCTTGTGTTGTTTTTCCTTAAATAGGCAATTTTAGACCAGAGATCTTTAGTCAGATAGTGGGAGTCAAGCTGTGTAGACCCTACTTAGTTTAGAGCTGTCTCCAGTATGCTCTAGCATTCTGTACGAACTGTATATATTGCAAGATGTAAAGGGAATATACGCAATTTTCAGTCTCTATTTATTTCAAGCTGTTGAAGTAATATTAATTTAAAGTGCAACTTCTGGACGACAATGCAAAAAGCTGTGAGAAAGGTGGCAGCATAAGATCAATCAACACGTCGATAAAAGGTCATTAAGTGTGGGTCGCAACATTTGGTGGTCATCAGCGGTGGAATGAAGGAACTTGCTACAGTCAGCCGCATCTAACACAGGCGTGTTAATGGAAGACGGCCCCCAGCAACAAGAGTCGCGCAGCAGCAATTAAATCAACCGCACCAACACAACAGTGACTGTTCGACAACACAGCCAAGTAGACGGGCGAGAGAGGTTGAAAACTGCGCCAAACGGTAAGCGAACAATATTTGGTTGTCTTACATTGTGTATGGATGATAAAAAGAGCGTGTGCCAGGACATGACTTTAAAATTGAATGATTTTACTAAAAGTAGTTAAAAGAGAGGTCAATTCACTTAACTTTGCTGGGATTTAGGGTTATACTGTTAACACCTGGTATTGCCATTGTTAAATGGGTCATTGTTTAAAATGTTAAACTGTTAACGTGAGGCAGCATTGTTATCGCATACAAATTTAAGCAATATTGTTCAAATTCTGTGTTTTTGGATACATACGAATTAACCATGGCGGAAATTAACTGGAATGAGTTAATTATCAGGGATCTAAAGGAGATCGCCTCGAGACACTCAATAGTGTTAACTAAAACTAGAAAGGCCGAAATTGTTATAGAGCTGAAACAAGCTTTAGCTAATGACGTAATTGGGGAAGAAGATATTCTGGATTATGTTCAAGAGCTAGAAGGAGATAAGGGTCCTGTACTAGTTAATTCTGTGGCAGATACAAGGTCGGATCATATAAATATGGATATGACAAAGTTCATGAACAAATTTAAGCCAACTGACGATTTAAATTATTTTCTTGTGAACTGTGAACGTATTTGCAAAACAATGCGATTTCCAGAAAATACATGGGCTTTTAGGCTAATGTCAGTGCTTCATGGAGAGGCAGCAGAAGTGCTTGCTCGTTTACCTGAGGAAGAGAGTAGTGATTATTCCAAAGTTAAAGGTAGTTTGTTAAATAAATACAAGCTAAATGCAGAAACCTTCAGAAAGAAATTCAGGGCTAGTAAACTAAAGGAAGGGCAAGCGTATGTCGAACTTGGCTATAGTTTACATTTATGCATTGGATAAAAGAATCTGGGATTTATCAGAATTATGAAGCAACGTTAGAACTTTTTTTGTTAGAACAGTTCTTTAGAAGCCATTCCAGATCAAGTTAGGTTATTTATCCAAGACAGAACTGATAGGATAACTACCTTTAAAGAGGCAACCACTCTGTGTGACGCTTATGCAGCTAGACGACCGCAGAGGGGAGGGTCAAATACGGGGTAACAATAGGCCTAACAATAATAAACCATGCAGCTATAAAGGGAATGGTGGTCTACAGAACCGGAATAAGGCCGAGAGCAATTATCCTGAGAGTCCTAAGGCCAGTCCGGAAGAAAAAACAGAAGTGGATAAAAGTAAGTCATTCGAAAAGAAGGAGTATCCTTGCTTTAGGTGTGGCTCAAAATTTCATAGGGTTAGATTTTGTCCTGAACCCCCACCTGAATCAAATTGGCTATGTCGGGATTTAGGTCCTACAGCAAATGAGCTCCTTGAACCTTTTATGATTCATGTTTCCGCAAATGGGCAGTCCTTAAAGCGCTGAGAGATTCCGGAGCAAGTTATGACGTCACATACTCGGGTTTGGTTAAACCACATCAGTATACTGGGGAAACAATCTGGATTCAACCAGCTTTAAGTAACGAACCTGTTTGTTTGCCAGTAGCACGTATAAGCTTAGAGGGTCAATTTGGAAAAATTGAGACAAAAGCTGGGGTTTCAGATACATTAAATGGCAATATTAAATATATTTTGTCAAACAGGACTGCTGCTGAATTGGCCGAAAGTAATGGTGCCAATAACTGTGAGGTGCTAAATGCTGTAATTACTAGGTCAAAGGCAAAGAAGATTGACCTTGAGGCAAAGGTAGGAAAAACATGTGTCCCAGTCGGAGTGGAAAACAGCCCCAGGGAAGTGAGGGTGACAACTGAGCAATTACCCCCAACCCCAAATCAAAAGGAAGAAAGTGGAAAAAAGAAAAGGAAGTAGGTTTTACAGATAAATCGGATAAAGAGCTTCTTTTTACTGCTAGCCTAAAATACTTACCTGTATTTTATATATGCTTTCCAGTTTTGGAAATGCTACCCGTCCCAAACATGAAATTTCTACTCTCCTGGTCCTTGCAATGGCACTCCCCGGGGCTCATGACCACCGCTAGGCGGCGCCCCATTCCCGCTCATCATCACAGTTTGTTTTGGGACGCGACTGAGACAGTCGCTACTACTCTATTCTCTCATCATGAGAAAGCCTACAAGATATACGAAATGTGCTTCTTACCCGGATTATGGGAAGCAAAAGTGTGGAAGAAGATGAATCAATTGGAAACACAAGCTTGGTGTCGCCGATGCAGAGTTTGTGACTTTTCAATTTAGAAGTGTGCGACAATTTAGGCCCAGACGATCGTGACGGTCGAGGCAATGTGGGCAGATTCGACCGAGCGTAGTGGTTTGCATCAATCAGAAGGCTAGAGAATTAGCCGTTTAGGAGGGCATTCATCGTCAAACAACGATATGAATGTATTTGGAATCGGGGGTCGTTTCCGTGATTCCAACGAGTAATGCTCGACTGCTGATAGGAGCGGACGCGTCCTTTGTTTGGGCGCTGTCCGGGTCAGCATCGAACCCGTATCAGGCACCGGTCATGGCGGCATGGTAGCGCAGTGCGTGACAACGAAATGGAAAAGGCGAGGTCGTAGGGGGGATGGAAAGCCGACCAAGCGGCTGTGGTGAAGTAATCGACACTGGCGACGCAGAAAGGTGTTTCGACGGTTTTGAATGTTTGTTGGTCCACCGGGTCCCGCATTCCGGCGGCTGTTTATTAGTGCTGCGGACATCGTTCCAGTCCGGGTGACCGGCGGCCCTGTCCGGGTCAATGGCGGGCAGGTGACCGGCGGCCCAGTCCGGGACAATGGCGGGCTGGTGACCGGCGGACAGTCCGCCGGGTCAATGGCGGACGGGTGGCGAATTGGCTATTGTTTTCCATCCAAGAGAAGTGTGCCACCATGGAGGTTGTGATGAGCAGTTTGTAGACACGACCGACTTCGTGTTTATTAACGGCATTTCGTTCAGTGTGTGGGTCGATGGAATCGTGATGTGTGACGCTTACAGTGTGCGTCGGCCGTTCGTGAACCTGAACGGTGGACGGATTTTCACACCGTTCTCGCGAACGTCCCGGCTACGTCACGAGATTCGATGGGTGGAGCTACTGACGTCATCGCTGGCAAACTTGAGCCATGCTTGCGTTGTGAAGTTGTGAGAACCAAAACAGCAGGTACAAGCGCTACGTGTTACATAAATCTCCCTGGTTACGTATTTAGGAATTCTTAAGGTCTTTGAAGAGTTTAATGAATATTTTTGTCATATAGTTTGGTGAGCGTCGTATTTAAGTTACACCAGTCCAAGGTTACACCAACCACATCAAGGAATTTTGGCGTAGGTGATACAATTTGCAACCAAGCAAGGTATGTACGTACAGTGCGGCTTTATTAATTATGTTTTTTTTTTTTTACATATTTTATTTCAATTACTGATTTATTTAATACCACCAAGTGATTTAAATCGTTATATAAATTAGGGATTTATTTATTTTTTAAATTAACACAACTTAAACAACCTTGGGTGAGTTTATTTGAGGTTTATTTATGGAGTATCAACAATTTCTCAATGTAGTGCTGATTGAGACGCAAGTGAGGTATTATTCTAAAAGACAGCCTCACCATTACAATTAATAATTGGGAGGGCGAGGGGGGGGGGGGGGGAAAGCGCACAAGGCACAAGACTCCCACCACGTGGGGGGGGAAGGGGCAAAAATCCCACTTTAAAGGCCAAAAAAAAAATTTTAATGGGGAGAAAAAAAACACTTTACCCAAAATGACACTGGCGGCCCAAAATTTTGCTCCTGAAGCCTACACTGCTAAAATTCTACTTTGCATTAGGCATACTGCTACTGGCAATAAAAGAGCTGGTTGGGGTACTTGCCTTATCCGAAGGACAACACCCACAAAAACAGGCTGCCATGCTCGCGTTGTTAAGTTGTGAGAACCAAAAACGGCAGGTACAACCGCTACGTGTTACATAAATCTCCCAAGAAATACGTAGTTTTAGGAATTCTTAAGCTCTTTGAGCCATGCTTGCGTTGTGAAGTTGTGAGAACCAAAACGGCACAGGCAGCTTCCATTCCCGACCAGCAATCTTTTTCGATGGTAAAATAGCGGGAGAGGCAGTCAACAATTTTCTGGCGAACATAACAACCAAATAATGTGATGCAGACAATTTTCCAGGGTAGGAACACTTCGTTAAAACAGGAGCTTATAATACGTCACACATCATCCATATGCCATGGGAGTGTTCACATAACACTCCCTTCAAATTCCTTTTATCTGGGAGAGAAGCTGCAGATTTCGCTTTCTGGCTGCACGCCATTGATTTAACAATCCCATATCTTTTTTTTTTTTTTTTGAAAGCAATGATAAGAGGCATAACTTCCTGGCACATGCATGGAGCCAGAAGTCAAGACACTTGATTTTCAGTCCCCATTACGCCTTGGTGAAGAACCAAACTCCTTCCTCGCCTCAAGGTCATTTAAAAATTACTGCTTTTAAAATGACACCCGATGGACCAAGAGCAGCAAAAGGGATATTTTTAACATGTATTTGTTTGATAAAAACCAACACGGCGTAATTTTTAATGTATTTTGGCGAAAGTATGCAATTTAGGTCGCTCGTTCAACGACTGGCCACTTGGGGTCATGACTTAGAATGAGTGGTGGAACATAGGGGAGCATTTTGGAGACTTCATACTATTATTGCTTAAAACGATATACTTGGGCATAAATAATTTAGGCTAGCTCAAACCATTGGCGCTCTTCTGAGAAAATAAGTACAGTGTGCAATCCCTGCAGGCATAAGACCTTTAAAAGTAGTTTTAGCTGGTCGTCAACTCAAATCCCCACTCGACAACATCAGTAAACATGTGCTTTTTCGTTATTTCTAGCTACCTTACTTTAAATCTTTTTTTTTTTAATGATTAAAAAAAACCTACGTACGATTTTTTTCGGCCCGTATATCCAGTCCAATCACATATTCGCCAATGTTGGGCTTGTGAAGAAGGAGCAAAATACTTGAGACTAGAAGGGAGAATCCATTTGAGTTTAACGTGCATCAAATTCATTTAAAACTGTAGCCTACATGTTACGTGCCCTAATCACTGTGTAGAAGACATTTGTAAGTCCTGGATTGGCCTTCTCGCAAGTGCAATTTTCCCGTTGTCAGGTCTTGATGGTTGCAGTGATGCTTTTTACTGCTTCTTCAGCTGAATTCTAAATGATTTTAAAATCAAAATTTTGTTGACAACTTATCACACACAGAGTCTATGCTGGTTTGCTGTTGAAAAGTTGAGAAGTTTGAAGTCAAAAGTTTCATTGCCATCAGGATAATGCTTCAGTTCATTGATGTTGTTTTGGTGTTCATAAGGCCTCATAATCTTGATGTCAACAAAGAATGCTACCATTGGGACCAATCATGTCGGACATATCATCGATGAAAGTAACATAGTGTAGAGGGGAAGAACATTAGGCTATCTCGCGGTCTATACTTGCAAATGCAGACGTTCGTTTGTATTCGTATATCACTTGACTAAATAGTTGGTACTTTTCCAGGAAGCAGAGTGAGTCTAATGCATAATTCTTTCAATTATTTTGGAAGCATAGGAGGGCAGACATTCTCTGACCAGTAGTAATGTACTGTATCAGTTTTCGGTTGCCACTTTTAAAGATAGGAAGAACTTGTGCTCTTTCCTGATCCATGTTTGTAACATTAATGTCATGCATACGCAGAAGATCTCGAGCGTAAAGGAATGTTTAGGACATCTTGAAATGTACCGCACAGTAGATTTAATTTCTTTAGTATTTTTCAGTACTGTTGAATACCGGTAGATGTAGTCAAGAAAACATTAGGGCTAGCTTTATTTGATGTGTAGGCCTAACAGGAAACTAATAAAAAAAATGTTTCTAACCTTAAATTGTCTATTTTTAAGTGTATTTTTGGAAGTATCCATTATTCCATTTAAAGCTCTGTTCATTTTTGCAGAAAAGCTAGCAGATTGGAATCCAGATCCAGAGAACTTGCATTGAGGAAAATCCTGAAAACTGTAGCATCGAAATCAGTTTCTTCTAAGCGTATAGACCAGTGGGCCAACTTCCTTCAGTGTACCCAGCAGCAGTTAGTCCAGCAGAGGGTATAGAAGTCGAGTAAAACGAATTGAAAGTACCAATCAAATTCATATATGTACTAGCATAATTCTCATTTAAGATTTTTTGTCTTTCAAGATAGAAGTGCAGTAGAGAGAGTACAACAGTATCTTCTTTCCTCCACATTTCGATACTTTTCATAGGCTGCTACGAATGGTACTATACAGGCCTAAATGGTTTTAAAGGTTAAATCAAATCTATAGTAGTGCATGCTATCACATGCATGCAGTACATGTTAATAATGTAAATAAAAATGATGTGAATCAAAAGAACTGTGTAGGCTGTGGCACATTTGATATTGTCAACAATGAGTATTGCTAGTGTAATTTTGCACAAGTTTGACACTTGTAGACAAAATTGCTACGTAAAAATGCTGCATTTGGAATTTTTTCACATATTTGGTGGAACCATTTGTGGCATCTGCTACACTGAGCCATCTTCA
>JAHWFP010091567.1:0-15653 GCA_023313725.1 Lithobius niger | reverse complement strand
ATTAGTCGTAAGTTAGCTTACCCTCTTTTCTTGAAGGTGGTCCTGGAATTATTATCGCTTCCGTAAGACTGTTTTTCTTCGTGCTGTTTCTGTTCGGCGTGCCATATCTGTTCGGGATTCGCACATTACCGACGAAACCGTATTTCAAGGCTTAGCCTTGAAAATGGTTTCGTCTGCAATTTGCGAACCCAGAACAGAAACATCACGCAGAAAAGCAGTCTTATAGAAGCGATATTAATTCCACGGACCACCATCAAACTAAAGAGTGTAAGATTTACACTAATTCAGTATTTAACCATGCATGTTACAGTTAACCATGTCATTAACGACGTGTATACTATTATCCGTGTAAAGTAACTATACGTCTACTATTATTAGGGTAAGTAACTACGTCTGCCTATTATTCGTGTAATTAAGTTTGTCTATTATTATTCGTGTAATTAAATACGTGTATTATTATTCCGTTTCTGCAAACGACATCTGCAGAAATTGTGCGAAGCAGCCAGACACAGCTCAGACGAGGGCTTCCTCCGAATTACCCAACCTATTATTTACAACTTTAGGGGAGGGATCCATAATTAACATTTTCGCAGGAAAAAGCTACCCTGTGGCTGCCACTCTACGCAGAAACGTATCTGCGAGACTAATTACAAGTGCAGCGCAGCTATAATTAGCACTGATCTTGAGCTTGAGACTATAATCAACAGTCTGGCTCATCAAAATGTGCCTCTCCATCCTCCTAGCGACATGAATAGGCATTAGGATTTAATATCACGCAGGAGAGAAAGAACCTAATAATTAGACTTCGTCTTTTTGGTAATTCTATTTTATTTTTTGTGTGCAACCTTTAGCTTTAAAATGTAGCGATAATTTTAATAGTTCAGAGACAAAGAGGTCTGTGTGTTAGGGAGCAAAATTCCTTTGACAACATGTACCTTCAAGTTTAAAATTCAGCCCTACAGGGTGTACATATGTGCAAAGGGATCGGTCCTTTTTTATCGTAGTGATGGCAGGGGGAGGAGGGGGAGGTAGGTTCGTGAATTTTTGAGTTCTCTCCAGGGCGGGCTTGGGTGAGTGGGAAAAATTTGGTCGACGACTTTCGGAGTTTAATCGAACCAAAAAATACTGAACAAATTCGACCGTATACAGCGTTATCAAGCATGGCGTGACGGTAGCTGTTAATGCGGCTATCGCTACTACTGTTGAAGTTTAGAGGAAAAATTAAATTCTGTGCCTCAAAAAAAAATGCCGTTTCAGGATCTGAGTTTCTTAAACCGCCTGGACTATCTACGTGATCAATATTGTTTCAGAGACTCGCTATTGTTAACCTCTGCTTTATTTCTGGACGTGTGAAAATCAAAGTTTGGGCCTTTGAATCGTGAGACCGCTTCTCGAGTATGCCAGTCCTGCGTGGTCACCATCGCTGCTCAGTGACATCGAGAAGCTGGAATCTGTCCTGCGCAAATTGACTAAAAAAAACGTAACCTGGAATGCGGACACCTGGTTACCCCGTGTTAGAATCAAGTCTCTTGGATTACGTAAACCACGTCCCGATCTCATTCTGATCTTCAAGATTGTTCGTGGCTTTACACCAATTGAGCCGCCATTCTCCGCCCCCTGCTCCTACTCGGCCACTAGAGGTCATTTGCACAAATTGGCTGTTCAGTCTACGAGGCTGGATTTTGTAAGGTTTGGCCGTATCTCCATTCAAACACCTAATGACAGTTATTAAGTAATTATCAGCAATTATGGGTCATTACCCCATTCGACAAGTAAGAACTTTTGGAAACATTTGCCAGTCTTCAAACACCGTAAGAAGCAACTACTTTCCACGTGGACTGACGTTCCATTCTTTGCAACTTGTAACTTGGCTTTTGGCGGAAAGCTTGCTATAAAATGGAAAGAACGTTTTACCGCCAGAGACACTCGCAAAAGGTAGCTACAAGCAGCAGGGATGCTCTTTATCGTTTTGTAGGACAAATTCAAGTTGATCGATGTCACGTTGTAAATAATTCTAGTTGTAAATTTTGCTGAAAGAGACGTAGTAACTAGCATGATTTTGTTTGCAAGCGTGAGTCGACCCATTGAATTTATAATGGTGGCAGCGGTGGGATCCGAACCCACGCCATTTCGGACTGGTGCGTAAAACCATGATGGGTGCATGCCGTCCTTAGACTGGTTATCAGCTAGTTTAAAAAAAATAAGATTAGCATGTGGCCATTTCAATAATAGTAAATTTTCGTCTTAAAGGTACATTCCTTCCGGTTGGCTTTCCTGTATTGCTCAGTTTTGCAACATTACTTCAAATGCGCGTAAATGTTGCAAAGGCATTCATTTTCCTATATTCCCTTCGTAAGAAACGATGTTGCTACATTCACACTAAGCTATGTAAATGTTGCGAAGGCTATTTAGTGCAGGATGCTCGAATATAGTGAGAATGTAAAACATGCCAGTATGCGTCCTGTAAATCGAAGGTTGACATATTGTCCATTGCAACGAAAATATTATTCGTTCTCAAAACTGGGATTGTGTATATTCTAAGCCAACACTTAAACAACCCACACAACCCTTAAGCAACCAAACATAGGTATACTCGCTACATATCTGACTGTGTGTAACATGAAACATCATGTCTGCGTTGCATGTGCTAAGGCCATCATCCCCAGCAACATGCTGATTTTTTTTTTCAAATTGTGAAGTGAGCAGTTGGTTAAGAATTGTTAATTTCTGAACAGATTGTTCAGTTTTGAATACCGAAAAATCGGTCGACTCGTCATTTCTACTTTGGTTCAAATGCCTGAAGAAGACAACCAGTAAAGGTTGTCGAAAATTCGCAAGTTTCGAGGTTAAAACCTTTGAAAATCTTTGACTTTTGGTTTTGCGTGATCAGATTGTTTCGGAAGTGAGTGGCAGAAAGCTAGTGATCACCCACTTAAGACGGAAGTATCTTAAAAGGACATAAATCCTTCCGGTATATCGTTCGACCCGATGAGATTGCAGTTGGCAACATTTACACAGGTTAGAGTTAATGTCGCCAAATCACCTCACACGCAAGAAAAAGCAAGAAAATAAATGCGTTAGCAACATTTACATACGTTTGAACTAATGTCGCAAAACTGAGTCATGCAGGAAAGCCAACAGGGATGCATGTACCTTTAAGTGGTTGAGCACTGCAATCTTTCTGTTGTTCGTAATGGCTTTTCGCTGCTCACTTCTAAACAATCTGTTCAGACGTGAACAATTTTTAAGCATTGCTCACTTCACAATTTGTTAAGGATTGTGTAGTGATTGTTATTCAACTGTCGTTGGCGTAAAAATTAGACAGGTTGACAGGCCTTCATTTCATACGAAAATATGCTAAGCTAAAGAAAAAAAAATTGCGTAAACCTTTGATTTCCACATGGTTATTGCCAAACAGAAAAATGGATGCAAACCTTTATATTGCCTTCTCATTAGTTTCAGTCCGTTCGAGCTACTAAAAACACTTAATAGCGAAGTAAATCCATACCAAAAAAACTATAGAGAAGAACCAACTTACAGCTCCCCCTCCCAAAAAAAAACCAGACCAGAAAATGCAAATTCATCCCATTTAATTTATGACGGATATGAGAAGGAATTTTGATGAGCATCGCTGAATGAGTCCCACCACCTCTCCCGCTCCCCCCCCCCAAAAAAAAAGCGAACCAAATAAACCAACCTTGTAATACCAGAATGGAACTCAAGAACGTCACTCATTACACAAAGACACGATAGACAGAAAAAATAACTTAGAAAGGAAAGTGCAGAAAGAAAGAAAGAAAGAAAGAGAGAGAATTAAAAAAAAAAGGTAAAGAAAATGATGAGTTCTGCAGCACGAGGGAGGGAGGGGTATTTTTTAATTGCTCTCCAGACGTCACGACTCGTCCGTCCACTACTCTGACCCCTCTTGACATTTCGAACATTCCTGCCCGTAATTATCGAGCGTGGAGCTTAAGAGAGATCTATGGCACCGGCATACACAATGGGTACACGTGTAAACATTAATGACTACCTGTGCGGGGGTTTATTGTACAGAATGAAAAATAATTGTCCGAACGAATGCGGAATACGTAAGTTTCACATCGTCGCATAGCTGTGTAGTAAATTTTTTTCTTTCTTCTTTCTTGATTTTTCTTTTTTTTCTTTTTTTTTCTTTTACATTTCTTGGAACTGATGATGATTGACGTTATGGCTGCATGTTAGCCGCTTTTGTTTCCCGTGTTTTAGTCCATCTGTTAGTCGATTTAAAAAAAAAATAAAAAAAAGGTTTTGTTGCACCTACCGCTAGAATGTTTGCTGCCTAAGGACACGCATTGTTCAAATCGTCTAAAAAATCGGATGTTGCAGCCATCACGGAAATGTATAGTGATGTCACATTTTTCACGTTGGAAAAAAAATCATTTATTGTCTGGAGTATATGCGCATTAGGCCTTGATCATTTGAGTGTATTTCTCATACGGCATTTGGGTACTTTTAATAGTATCTCTCTAATCGTCAAAAATGACTGGAGTATTAAATGCTCTCGTGCGTTTCACGTGGAGCCACCTGGCGTGGGACGGGAGGGGGGGGGGGCGAGTATTTAGACACTTCCAAATGTCGAAATTGACGTGGATTTAACGTATCTTTCTCTACTTCTTGTGCAAACATGCATGGCCAAGGATTACGTCAGTTTCACGTCATCTTCGAGGTTTGCTAGTGACTAGTGCTCAAAATGACGTAATTCTAACGCAGTCGTTGTCATGTTTGCCGTACAGAACACGACCTAACGATTCCGTCAAATCTTGTCGTATTCGAGGTTCGTGTTTGACCAGTTAGTCGCCCTGAGCTGATGGTCTGAATTGTCCAACGTGGCCCCAGCCGAATGTTTCTTGGACAAGTATTCTTACAATTGGGGTGCAGATGAACAGCGTAGCATACTGCTACTCATGCGTATTTCTCAAGATGTGCTCCACCATAATTTCGAAAATCGAACTCGACGTTAGAAAAAAAATGTTTAAGCCAAACGTGAATGGAATCAGAGGAGGCGGTCATGACAGCTACAGTGTAGCCTAAAACCTTATGACGTCAGTATAGTGACTACAGCAGTTTATAACAATTTAAATAAGTAATGATTTCCGCAAGCCTCGGTGCCTAATATTAAATAAATACGGACGTAAATCTCTTTACGTTGCCGAAATCCTACCGTTAAGCCGTACTGACAAGGCCGTGTCAGCAAGTACAACTTCGGCCTTTGGTTTCGAAGGTCGTCGGTTCGATCCCGCCGTTCAATCAGTTCGATATTAAAGTCCAAAAAGCAACGTAAATGGGTTTTCATCCGTATTTATTTCACAGTTCTAGAGCCCATTTGGCTTTCCATCCTGTTTAAATGCTTATTTATTATTCAGCAGTGGACGTAGCTTGGGTAAAAGATCGTAAACATTTAAACTCGGGCCGTTGCAAATCTGCATTGAATTTTGATCGTAAATCAATAGGGACAATGGGAGTGGCAAAACGGAGGGCCCGATGCGTACGATGTCAGGGTGTCCAAGTTAAGGGGGGGGGCGGCGGGATTTACGCAACGAGGCCTTCTCGCAGGCCGGAACGCTAACTGCTACGGCAATACATAAACAACTAAATGTATTATAAATGACACCAAGGATGACGAGTCAAAGTGCTACAGTAATTTTAAACATTACCACAACATTGTTGTCTTTTCACGCTATTTGCTATTTTCGCTCAAGTAACAGCTTCTGGCATTCATCAGAAGATCGTAGAATAAATAGCTGCTCGCAGCGAGAATTCAAAATCCAAACATGGCGTTCATTTCGGGGTTACCGAATCGAAAACAAACCATGGAATGCTGGCATTCAGGAAACAGTCCACCGTGTTGTGCTGCTGTAGAAATTGTTTCCTTGTTGTCATAAATCGACACTGTCATACGGCACGCATCGGACTTCGTGAGGCACACCGCATCCGCGTCGTTTTCGTGGTTACTACCTGGTCACTGCTTATAGATAATCCGAAAACCACATACTCCAGTAAAGGGAGAAGCAGCCAGCAGATTTAGTATTAACCAAGTAAAAGCTAGTGAGCGAGAAAATTCTCGTCGCGTAAACCCGCCCTGATATATTATACCCAATAATATGTTTCGCGTTATGGGTTGCGACCCCATCCAGCCTGTTGTTAATTTCACCGGTATGGTATGTTAAAATTAAACCCCGTTAGGGTTCTAATATAAATACGTGTGAAAAATATCACTCTGCTGTGGTTGGTCCATCATGTGGAGCATATTTTCCAATCGCAACGTCGTAACGATCTTGAAGCGAGAAAGGAGTTTCTTTGTTCAAATAAAGGCCAACTGTGGTCGAAATAGCGTTTCCCGCCGCGCTACTAATACGTCAAATCTTTTGCGGGCTGGTGAAATTAAAGGCCTCTCCAGACAGAAGCAAATTTCGTGCGAAGCTATGCGTGACTACGCGCCTACAAGGTCAAAATTGCAGCAATCGTGCGGTTGGTGTTGCGTTAAGGACGAATATTGAAGTCTTTTTTACGCCATAGTGCGTCGGCGTGCAGCCGCGAGCAGCCAGTCTGGTTAGGGCTTAACGCCTCTTAGCGTTGCTTTTGTAAAATAAGATCGTTGCGGTGTCGACTTATCTGGTCTCGGCCCGGAAACGAAACCCGTAGCTTCGCTCCCAAACGATCTTGCGACAAGGGATGGAATATGAAGCAGCCGTGTGCACATTTAGAATTTCCTGGTGCTAACATTGTGACGCTATAGTCACAACGCAAAGGGGCAATCGAAATTCAACGTGCGTGTTTTGCCTACGTCTTACCTCCAGACAAAAAAAGTAAATGCAGGGTAAAAATTATAAAATCTTCCCCCGCCCCCTCTCCCCTTCAACTCCTTTCTGGCTACTTGATAAGGTCTATCTACTTTCTTTCCGACTTACTTCCTTCCCACTGATCTTCACGTATGTTCCTTCCTTTCCGCCGTTCTATCCTTGGCCATTCTACTCCCCCCACCCCCCATTCTTTTCCCCACTCCTTGGCTCTTCTTTCATTGGTGTTACCATGATTGCCGAATTGACCACAGATTGACGAATGCTGCCTTGTGAAATTTCTAACGCGATTATATTTGAGATCCTTTAAAAAACAACTAGGCTACTTCATGAACATACAAATTCATGATGAATTTTTTATTATTTAAAACTTTTCCTTATGAGGTTTTAAAAAAGTGATACTTAAGACAACATATCTTTATTCGTTAAAGTTAAAGTTAAAAGTCTCTATAACCTACTTTACCTTGCTTATCATCTTTGTTTTAGTTAAATAAACGTCAGCCAGGAGTTCATTTTGCCTGATGTTTCTTCTCTGTGGCTCTTTAGCCACATCTTCTGTCCTTTGTGTAAACTGGATAAACGATTGCGTACCTTTATTCTCTATGGCTCTTAGCCCCATCGTCTGTCTTTTGTGTTAACTGGGTAAACGTCGGCCAAAACCTCATTTCCCCGTGGCTCTTTAGCCACATCTTCTGTCTTTTGTGTTAATTGGATAAACGTCAGTCGAAACCTAATTTTGCGTACGTTTATTCTCTATGGATCTTTAGGCGCATCTGCATCCGCTTCCTCCGTCTTGTCGTCCCTTTCGTCCCTTCTCTACGTCTTTTTAGGTAGTCGATTGCTTATAGCTTTTTAGCTGCATTTCTGTAATATTTGCCTACACTAGGCACCATTAGTCAAAGGATGGGCGCATATAACCATTGTGTTGACGTACCCCTTCTTTCATATCCTTCCTTCCTGAAAGCAAACATCTTCGCAAAAAAAAAAAAAACCCAGCCGATAAATGATTTCAGATGTGTAGCGGATTTTTTTTAAATAAATTTTAATACCGGTGTATTGCTATTATCCTTTTAATATATGTTGAAATAAGGTGTTAAAGTGTGCGCGGCCTATCTTGAGTTCGTCGCAGAACGAACACAGATAATCGATTGTACGTTTTTGGCAGCAGAGTGCCTTGTTGATATCCGAGATGGTTACAAAAACAATGGCGGCCGTCGATTAAAGCCGACCTCCTGGAACACGTAGTCGCTCGTAAAATAATTCCAGGACTCAAGATACGCCGCGCACACAAAAAGCTTGAGAACTGAAGTGGCCTGCCATACGGGTTATTTGTAAAGTTTTTCTTCTAACCCTTAACAACACTTTGAAGATAAATTTAAGCTTGGCATCTCCCTCAAACCGTGTAAACAGACTAGAATTTGGAATTCTGCTGCAAAATTTGGAATGGTACGTAGCGTACTACAGGCAATTAAAAATGCTACAAAAAATGCTCCTTTTTTTTTTTAAAGATTGATGTGAAGAAAAACTGTAAATTTTGTGCAAGTCTGGGTTGGAGAGTACTGAAATCGGCTACCATCGCAGGCAAGGACAAAAGTCGAAGTGTGCACCGTCGTTGCACGCCACCGCCGACGAAATTGAGACCCACGTGCGCCGCAGCCAAAAAAAATTAAGCTTCGCCACCCGCCGCCGAAGAATGTATTATTGACGCACACCTCTACGTTCGAGGGTAATTTCGTGGCCTAATGATGTTAAATTAATGCTTAGTGTATTAAAAAAAATCAATACATATTCTTTGTTATGACTAGGGCAACCCCCCCCCCCTCCCGTATATGGCCGGTTTTATAGAGAATTGTAGTGATTTTCCGTTTGCATGAAAATATTGTGATTTCCCATTAACAGTAGGCCAAACTTTCATTGGATTTAGTTACATTCAGGGTTAAAGGCCGGTTGCTCCCAAATTAGCATTGCAGCATCTAGGCCTATCGAGTTCTCTGTCTCAGTAAGCAAAGGAATACACAAAGCAAAACTATTGAGCGCTACAAACAAGCCACGTGACTCCTTAATTATTGAGTAAAAATTTGGTACGTCCCCGTGCACCTGCAAACAAGTTGTAAATCTTAACTATGTTAGTGTCACTAGATGGCGCCACTGAAAAATATAAAGAAATTCCCTTGGCGCCATCGAGTGACACTAATATCGTTAAGCTTTACAGCTTGTTTCCTGATGCACTAGGGCGTACCAAATTTTTACTCAATAATAAAGGAGTCACGTGGCTTGTTTGTAGCGTTTGAAAGTTTTGGTTTGTGCTTTCCTTTGCTTCCTGCGAGAGAGAACTCGATAGGCCTAAATGCTGCAATGCTAATTTGGTGGCAACCGGCCTTTAAGAGACATACAGGCCTAAATCCCGTTTGCATGAAAATACTGTGACTGGAAAAACATATGACGTCACCCGTACTGTGCCTCTTTGTTGAAAACACAATTTGAATCATTACTTAAACAAAACAGACAATTCCGTTTTGCAGACATTCCGTCTGGACGCGCAAACAAAAGAAATAAGAATTAGTAGTGGGAATCTCGGTGGTCTGGAGACACACACACAAACAAACAAATATTACAATCTTAGTTATATAGATTAAAAAGATATAGAAAATGCAAAAATGTGTAAATTGCTACTTTTTTTTCAAAAATGCTACCGTTTCCGCTACGCCCTGGTTTGTGAGTCAGAAACTGCTACCGTAGCATCGAAAATACTACATACGGACACACTGCCCTCAAACCTTACGTGACTTCCCGCGAGAATTCGAAACAATTCGAGAACCTGTAGTGAATCACGCGCTGTAGGTGAACGCCTGATGAGTTTATTTATTTATTCATTTTTTTTATTTTTCTCTCTCTTGGCTTTAAGTCGTTTCATTATTGATCCAATACACAAGTTATGTTCCAAAGAGCGAAGGTTGAGATGTTAACAATACAAATATATTACATCGTGCATACGTCAACTCTGCCCCCTCAAGCCATTTTATGCCATGCTATCTTGGTAGCACAAGCATGTTCAACAGTGGGCGCTCCGCAGTTTGGGCTCGCTGTCGGGGTCCGGACCTCGGTGCGCAACTGGGGTGGAGACGAGAAATGTCCCCCCCCCCCCCCCCCTACTAACTCTCCCCCCACCACCCACTTCTCCCGGTCCTCACCTCCTGCTGCGTTTTCATCAGGCCTACCTGATGGATGGATGAGTACAGCTTGCTTTGGTGCTTAGAACCCGCGCACTAATTAACTACTTGTCAGGTTCCTCTGCTTAAGACAGCGGGAGTTCCTCCAAGCCCATATGTATACATTCAGGTGTCCTGACCTGCCGTGCTTGACCACTGTGGGGGTGGGAGTGGTGTACGGTGGGGGCCGCCGGCTGGCTGGCTGGCCGGCTCGAAGATGCGTCTCGGTAGCAATCGCGAAGGTGTGTGTGTATATACGAAGGTGAAAAATTTCACGCTCTGCTTTTGGGCGAAAAGCAAAAGGTAAGCTCGGTGTGCCTGCCCCCCTGCAGCTTGCTCTCGACGTCTTCATCGCATCAAGAATATAATACGATGTGATGTGTGGGTTTTTCTGCGTTCGACCCCAAGCCTTGCTTATATTGTGTACGAGTTTCAAACGCGCAACGCCCTGTGATCGAGTGGGAGTTTGGAAGTTCGGTAACCAGCTTTTGGTGGTGTTGTTGTTGTTGTTGTTTCGTTTGTTCGAACTTTGCAAGGAGAAACAAGGTCGACATTCACATTAATTTTCAGCTCAAGAGAATACTGACCAGAACCCTTTAAAAATGCAAAATTTGGCCGACAACAACACCTTCCATAACCGCGACCAATACAATTCAAATTTTTTTGCGCAGTATCCTGTCCGATTCCGAAAGAATTAACGATTAAAAAGAGGCGTTAAAGTGGCACTGTCACCGAATTGAAAAGCGAACGAAAACACCATGGCGCCATCTAGCGGCAGTGATTTTGTTAACCCTACAGCTCCCTCCCAGGTGCACGAGGACGTTCAAATATTCACTCAATAATTGAAGCAACGTCCGGCCTGCTTTATAACAGCCACGTGAGGTCATGTGTCCGCGCGCTGCCGTCGTGAGGTACGGGGGGGGGGGGGAGATGAGGCTTAATGGCGCGTCGACAGCTTGGTCATTAGCGCCAACCTCAGTCACAGTGCAGTGGTCCGGGTTGCCACTGCACCACACATTACAGAGATATTATTCAAACCCCTAATCTAAATCTTGTCAGATACGGCGTAGTAATACTACGACGTCACTTCCGCCCTCGTTTTGTCGTGATCACGTGAACGACATTCTGGCCTGCGGGTCACCTGACAGCATTGGCACAAAAACTGTGTCGTCACAACCGGATACAATGAAACGTCATAGTTATTATAGGCGCGCAAAGGATCGTATACGTGCGACACGCAGCAAATAAAGTTAACCAATATTCAACAGAAAATCTCCTAGACGCCACATTTTAAAACGGATTTTTAGCTAGGCATTGACTAGCGGTAAGTAAATAAAACTTTGGGGCCGTACTTAATGAGGAGGATCGAGAAAAATGGCGCTGGGAGGAATGGCCTTTTAAGGAGACTCGTAGCTCGTTTATTTCGTTAAAGGAAATGGCGATGTGCATTACTTCGCTTGGTAGAAGCAGATGCTAGATAGTGCTATATAGCGCTAGATGTTGCCAGATTCTGCAGGATTTCAATCGGTGATAGTGCCACTTTAATGTCGGATTTTAAATAGCGGCTCTAAACTAAAACAAAAGGTCAAGAGACATAAAATTAACTGAAAATCTGGCACCAGGAGCTTCTGAAAGGATGTTGTAACCCTCGCTTTTTCCCCACCACCTGTCAAAAGGCAGGAAAAAGCTGTGGATTTAGCTTTGTGGTACCGAATAATAATACTTTAAGCGTTAAATGAAAACTTGGAAGATTGCTACCGTTAGTAAAAATCTTCTAGTTTTCATTTAACTGTCGAACTATTAGTAGGTGCGATTAACTTGGATAAAAGGATTAACATTGGCGGCCTTTTCCTGGTTGAATGATGTCACTACAGTACTTTCAAAGGCCGACCCTTTTCGGAAATTGTCGGCTTCTCTTATACCGGTTTTGGTTTTGGGTGGATAAAATTAACTGAAAATCTGGCACCAGGAGCTTATGAAAGGATGTTGGAACTCTCGCTTTTCCCCCACCACCTGTCAAAAGGCAGGAAAAAAACCTGTGGATTTAGCTTTCTGGCTCCAGGCTAGTTGATTTACCATTGCCAAAATATTATTTAACCAAAGCAAGACGTAGCGACCTTAACTGTCTAGCACGCGCAAGAACGGTGTGCAGCTGGGAGGCAAGACACGCAGCTTCTATCCCAGCGGGCCTCTGGGTTTAGAGAGCGTCACTTACTCTATATAAAGCTTAATCCTTTCATGGTCTATTCGAATTTTAAACTTACAAAGGAGGGTAGCGGCGAAAACCTACAGTGTTTTCTTAATAAGCTATAAACTGTTGTAATATCAAACGACTGTGTGTGTTCACTGGACTTCCGAGAAACATGGAGCGTCACTCAACAAATTAACCGTCACTTCTTTCTACACTTCGCCATTTTCAGTTGCTAAGGAGTGTGGCGAATTCGACGTATAAAGGGGTGGGGGTATTCCATTTAACCCCTTAAGAATCCTTGCATAGGATGTGTTCATGATAAGAGAACACGATATAATGTCGCGTCTCCGATTTGTGTCCCTTACCGTATATATACAGTTCAGAGATGCGATTCAATCTCGTGTCCTCTTTACTTTGTATACCAGATCGCTGTCCTTTTTACTCGACGGTTTGGGTGAAGTTTCGGTGAAGTATCGCTGAGTAGTTGTTACTCAGAGAGCGATGACGAAAGTGTCGTTTCTACGGTGATATCCTTCGACCAAGCTACGAGAATATCACACGCTACCGCATCTTTGCGTTTACTTCGTGTAGTCTTATCAATCCATGACATAAAGATAAAGAATTATTCTAGAAGAAATATTTTGCCACATGGCTACTGATCTCTCGTTATTTTATCTTATCTTATCTTATCTTATCTTAACAATGCAACGCTAAAAAGCTTCACCCAGGGACGATGCTCGAATAAATTTATTGGCAAGGCGGCAGTGCACATGAAGCAGCAATTTTAGCCAGGGGATCGAACCAGAAAATTCTATTTTTGCCCCCCCCCCCCCCGACCAAAAAAAAATTTAAAGTAATACTCTTGCAATTCTCTTTCTCACACTCAACCTTCTTAACTGTTTCCTATACGTTATATTTTTGGGAATATTTCTAAATCCTGTTGAAAAAGTTTCTTATTTTACAACTCTCATAGTAACAACTGGGTCCTATTGATGTGACCTCAAGTACTTCCTGTCGCTGTGAAAGAAAGTAGCCTAACGTAGTTTTTTTTTTTAATAAGTGACCAGAATTTCTTTGTTTATACGTTTGATTTTAATCTGATGGGTGGGGGAGGGGGTGCCAGGGTGTGCCAGGGCGTGCCTGAAAGTTGTCCCTGACGTCAACTTTCAGGCGCGAGCCTCAACCGGCGTTGAGTTAGGAGGTGAAATACACGATCTCTACCCAGTGGGTATTGGTTTGAAGGCTTTGGCCTTCTGCTTCAGTCTTCACGCTCGCCATAAGCCGTAGCACGAATGGCATCTTTAGGCACCTAGCAACTAACACAGCGTATTTTTAACGGGAGTTATTATTCCAGAAAATAGTTACAATCAGTCGCTCCACATCTGGCAATTCATGGGGTCTGCGACTCAGAACTAGAGGTGGAACATGCGGTCGTATCATCACGGACACTCCGTTGAACCTATAGGGGTCTCTTTTATGCCACTCCTGGCAAAACTATGGGACAAGGTGGTCTGATGGTTAGTATGACCGTCTCATATGCCAGAGGTCCCGGGTTCGAGTCCGGCCTCAGCCACCCCTGGCATTTTCGGGAAGAGAAGACTCATGTGGTGTCTCGCGCTCGTGTCGATTGTGGCATGTAAAAGAACCTAGGAATTTCCGATGGGACTTACCTAGCAAAATTGTACCTCTCTCTCTTTTTCTGGCGCCATGGCTACGGCTGGGAGCGCGACAAAAATCTCACCTCTTGGCAAAACGTACAATATTGTAAAACATGCCGACCGTTTCTTGAGTTACGTATGTTTGTTGTTAAACCCGTCCTTACGAAGAAAAAAGAGAAAAAAATAACGTGACGGTTTTCCTCGTGATATTTGATTAGAGACGCTTGATTAAACAGACAGGTAGACAGACTGGTCGAAAACTAGAAAAAAAAAAAGAAAAAAAAGAGAGAGTAACAAAAAAAAGGAAAATTCTTAATGCTGAATAAATAAATTAGAAATTAAATAATCCGTGAGAATGAGATCTGTGAAGGCCACTCTGGAATGAAGGAGCAGAAAAAGAAGGAAATTCAGGCAGCAGAAACCAGTTTTGCACAATACCAAGGCAACAACAACTTACACAAACATAACAAATTAGCGCCGCCAACCAGCGAGTGTAAGCAGTAATTACAGCCTAATGCAAGTAATTAGGTTGCCTGGGACTCCTGCATGGTACAACACGCTCTCGGATTGAATGACACTATTTTTTTTTTTTTTCATGTTATTACCATTTCGTTGTTATCGTGACCTAAGCAGTCGATTATTGAATGTAGCCTTTGAACTCGGTCTTATGTGAAAAGGAAAAAAAAAACAAAGGTGATCAATTCGCAATGTTAATCACCAAGAAAGGGGGGGAAAAAACCAACTTTGGACTGTTGTTGGAATAGAGTTCGAGGCCGTTAAGTAGCAGGTATTCATCTTAAATGCTAATAAAGCGATTGATAAGGACTTTTGCAACCAAAGAGCTTTTGCAACCAAAGTTGTGATATCCACCCAAAACCAAAACTGGTATACGAGCAGCCGTCAAGTTTCCAAACAGGGTCGGCCTTTCAAAGTAGTGATGTCATTCAACCAGGGAAAGGCCGCCAAGGTTAAGCCTATTAGCCAAGCTAATCGCGCGGAATAATACTTTGGACGTTGAATGAAAACTTGAAGATTGCTACCGCTAGTAGCAATCTTCTAGTTTTCATTTAACTTTCGAACTATTAGTAGATGCGATTAACTTGGCTAATAGGATTTACCTTGGCGGCCTTTCCCTGGCTGAATGATATCACTACTTTGAAAGGCCGACCCTGTTTGGAAACTTAGCGGCTGCTCTTATACCAGTTTTGGTTTTGGGTGGATTCTCATTACGTAGCTGGCTTTACTACCCCCACCCCCCTCCCCGGCGTAATGTACACTGGTCTAGCTGGTTCCCACATGCGAGAGCAAAATATTTACTAGGCGGCGTGAAATGAAAATGATCCACCCTCGTCCCCCCTCCCCCTTTTGCCCCCCGAACCTTCTCAATTGTGTTGTCAAATTTTGTGGCCTATATGGAACACAAGAACTGTACGTGCGCCGCCCAGTTAATTTCTCGCAAACATGATGTTATCCTCAGCAGTGTCCCGCTGGGTTCTGTTTTGGGACTTATCCTGTTCTTCATTGACATCAGCTTTCTTTTCAAAGGAAAACAACTGCTGTGACAAACATTTTTGAAACTTTTTGACTGGTACGGTATCTTACTTAAACAGTGATATGTATGCTGTAACTTTTTTGTGAATCTGATATTATCATAGGTAACATCCCGACTGCAAGCATAGTTACCGATAATTTTTTTGAGCACGAAAGTTTTAGCTCCCATTAAACTCGTGGGTGCTTGTATTGGCTAATTATAAAGGTC
>JAHWFP010091566.1:16316-56335 GCA_023313725.1 Lithobius niger | reverse complement strand
GGAGCATGTTCATTTTTTGGACGGTAGCAATAAGAAAGGGAGCATATTCATTCTTTGTACAGCAGCAAAAGAAAGAGGAGCATGTTCATTCTTCGCACAACAACGAAAAAGTGGCGTGTGCTCATTCTTGCCACGACAGCAATGAAAAAGGGGCACATGTTCATTTTTTACACAGTATGAAAAAGAGAGCACATACCTATTCTTGGCACGGTAGCAAAGAAAATGGGCGAACGGGATAGGCAGTGCGAAGGGTAATGTTGATGAATAGTAACAATCAGTAACAAACTAAATATTACGAAATGTATTGTTGACGGAAACCATAGGCAATCAACCTGTGGGCCATAACAGCCTCAATCCCCCCCATCACAGAAACAACAGCCAATGCGAGAACAAAGGGGGCAGTGGGACAAGATGGCTTTCTACTAGACCGGAGTAAAAACTAGCTAGTATGGAATAAAATAGTCTACACGATTGCTGTTTTCGTGTCTAGAACTGAAAAGAAAGCCCTATTATTGTGTAAATGGCCTGATTTAGTGTGTCATCAAGCAGTACACGGTTTGCTGCATTGAACTGACTCAAGTACACCTCAAAAACACTGAGAGATTTGTTTGCATTCTACGCATTTCTTCAATCCTCGACCAACCTATTACTAAATCGATATGGGACTTCAATGAAAGTTTTGTGAACATAATGTTTATGGGGGGGGAGTGAGAAAATGAGTAGGAAGGAGAAAAGTTAGTTGACGGGAAAAATTGATGGGTTTTTTAGCTTTACGACGCTCACACTTTCCTTTTCCCCCTCCCATAAATATCGACTCCTTTCACATTTCCTGGGATTTTAGTGGCGAACAGAGAAATCACGCGACCAAAACTGAAAACCGATACATAACCTCCATGGCAGAAATGTCTTTACCGACTTACGGTCCTAACTTAAAACGTCTTCAATGGCGTTCGCAATATATTCGTTGATGCCCCCTTAAAGTGATGGTTACATCAAGCAATTATTCACATTAGGTGGAAATCAATTGGTGACGTCATCCACGTACGACCTGCTTCTAAAGGAGGGGTCATTATTTATCTCAGAGGGTGGTCATAGATTTTTTTGACCCTATCGAGGGAGTCGTAATTTTTTTAAACCCATCAAGGAAGGGGGGGGCGGTTCATGAAACGGACCAAATTAGAGGAAAGTTATTGTTAGACCTAAAAAAAATGGCAATTGCCATAGCAGAGTGCAGCCCGTCCCCCCCTCCAACCCGCACATATCATTTTAGTTTTTGTAAGAATTTGATGTCATTTCTAGTGTCATCCGATGAATAGTTCTTTAAAACCATTTTCTAAAAAACGTTTTTACATTATGGGGTATTTTTTATGTTGCACATGTTGATGTTGTGAAGGGCATGGACATGTATGCTAACTCCAACTATGCCAATATGCACATCTTACATAAAATGTTCTTCTATCATCATGGTTCGTCTCCAACGTAATTGGGATCCTGTCGATGCGAAATGCTATTGTTTAATATGTTCCAGGGGTTAGAAAAAACTTACTTTTGGGGGGGGGGGGCAGAAAATTTGTGGACCTTGGGTGGGAGGTGGGACGTTTTTCCTTTTTTTTTGCAAGGTCTTGGGAGGTATAGGAGGGGAGGAAGAGAACATCGAAAATTTGGAGGTTGCATTTTCAATTCCTCCCCCCTTACCCGTCCCTAACTGACACAGATATCAATGAATGATGTGCTTAGCGATATTTGACCCATCCTGAAATTCTATTTACCATTCCGTTCAATTTTTGTGTTTGTTGGCATTGGTTTACGGTGATTCACAAATTCACAATTTACATTGCTATTCTGGGACAAATAATTTACAAATTTTACCTTTAAACGTATCCCTTCACGTATAATCAAGTCTTTCTTGTAAAAATATACTATTCCCTGTGAAATTAACCGCTCATTGTAAACCAGTCAAATTACTAATTTTTTTTTACTGTAATGTCACAGATGGGTGGGCGAACTGTCCGCGTGAGCACGTACTACCGCGAGCGTTACGCGCCAAGCGAAGCATTGCTGCTGACTGCTTTGAATTTATAAACATGCCCTAATAAACAACCGCTTACTTTTTCTTCTGCTCTGATATTGACATACGTCTTTGGCGTTCTTTATTACAAAGTTTACTACTTTACTTACGAAATGAAAGTCGACAATGACATAGATGACATTAGTATACAGCACGAATGAAATGCCACGTCATTATTCTCGTGCGGGTTACAGATTACAGATTAGATTTATTGAGAGTCTACAGGACCTGTGCAGTTCATACACTCTACTATAACTTAATTCTAAACTTATGTCTAATCCAGATAACCATGGCAATATCCCGTGTGGGTTATCCGCAGTCTTTCAACAATATTTCGACTCGCAGGCACAAGTTTCGCCGCCAGTTGTTCCTCTTATTTAAAATTTAACATCGAGATACACGCTAGTGTGTCGCTCCAAGTTAGGCAACAAACATCACAACAAACATCACATCATCAATTCAATTGTCGAGGTTGTAAACCATTGTAGCGCGGCGCCATAGCGTCAGTGTCTTATATCTTGAAGCATAGTTGGGCACATTTCAGGTACTTGGGGGAAAATAATAATGCGGTACAAAAGCTTAAATTGTGTTGAAATCGAGAGCAATGACCCACCTGACAAAAATTAACTCGTGTAGGAATACCAGCTAAGCTGCTTTCAATGCAAAATCTGACCTTCAATAACGTTGAAAATGTGTTGAGCTAGCTAGTCCGCTCATCCCCATGTTAAATCCCATAGGGTGATTATTCATCAATTCCTAGATAACGGGAAGGTACGAACGGGTGTAGTACAATACGAACCGCGTACCTTTCATGGTTTGGAGCCTAGGGGCGTATCGGGGTTGGCGTGGGAGGGCGCGTAAGTACGAAAATATTGTTATAACCATTGTTAGTATTGTCGGCATCGTCTCTCATTGGACGGCCAAAGTTCGGACAATGAGAAGGTGTATACTAACGTGCGTGCCTAGACACACACACTAGTGTAGCACGATAAATTTAAACAACCTTGCAAAGAAATTGTATTCACGTCCAATTCACGAAAAATAAACCAACTGTAAAAATAAAGCAAAATAAACAAAGCCAAAAACTGGTAAAGAGGCCACCAAGTTGAGAGTGGTTCCGCCCTTCAAAGGAGTGATGTCAAGACACCAAAACTAAATAAGACAAACTATAACAAATTTAAAACCAAACCAAAAACCCATACAGAGGTGACTAAGTTGGGAATGGTTCAGCCTATAAGTAAAAGGTAGTAGCAAATTGTTGAAAACCAATTACAGTTCAGTCAATAAACAATAAAAAAAAAGGAGTGATATCATATCAAAAACCAAAACTGGTAAAAGGGGCCGCCAAGTTCCGAATGGTTCGGCCCTTTAAAGGAGTGTGTTTAAAGGCGTAGTGAAAGTATCAGTTGATTCGTTTTGTCGGAAAGAGAATGGGGTGGTGGTGGTGGGGGGGGGGGGGGCCCCATATTGTTTTCAATGCAAACTACGAAAAACAAGCAACGTATGGATGCATATATGTTTTGAGTGGGTCAGCAAGCTATCTGTTTGGGTCGAGCTAGCAGTTCGTGCGTGTCGAATCGTTTGGAAAATTCGGTAATAACATTTTTTCTTCTGCAAGCTCAGAAATATGGGGCCCTCGTTTGAGAGGCTACACTTACGGCCCTGACCACAACAACTCAAGACTGTGGTCACAAAATATTGAAAACTCCAGGAAAAACTTGACAAGTGCTGTCGAAAGTTTGAGAGACTAATTGTTTGCCCAATAAATACTATATTCATAGATTATTAGTGCAAATGCAACAGTCATGGCAACTGCGCCATTCTCTTCCACTCCTCCGGTATAACGGTTAAACAATGTAAACAAGCTGACCAACAATAGAAACCAAGTCTGTCCAGGCAAGGAAAACCCACTTCCAAGGAAAATACAATCTTTCGAAAGACCAAGATTGTTTTCACCTTAGTACTGCTCAATCTACAGGAGGAAAGAATCGAAACGAGATCAAACTTTGTTCTATATACCTACGCCTTAGACACAGTAGAAAAGGAATCTAAGCCTAATGGCACCTTGCAGTAAGGGCGCGTTTGTGCATCGACTTGTCTTCTCGCAGCTAATAGCTAGAAATCATGTGAAATGCAACACAGAGGCCTTTTGGCTCTAATGACTCGCAACGAAAATAATGTGAGTTCAGTAGTCGTTGGTAAAATGGTTTCGTCAGGAGTAATTCTTTATTTTACTGTCACGGATTATACGACTTCACGCATTTACTCAAAACGATGTCGGATATAATTAATCGCTTTGTAACCATGGCAACGATACATTTGCCATGGCGATTAAATTGTAGCTGCAAGAATGCAAAGGCGACTCGTTGCGTAAATACGCCCTAAATGGAGGCAAACTGGAGGAGAAATGACAGAAAGAGAAAAGTTGGTCGGCGAACTAACCGACCTGTTTTAAAACGTAATCCAATGGTCTGTAAAAAAAATAATAATCGTAATCCCACTAAAGAATGACAAAATGATGATCATTGGGGATGGATACAATGTCGAACAAGCTTTCATTCACTGTCACCCCTCGACTGCCCCCATCTTTGTTTCCAAAGTACACAAACATCTCAAGGATGGCTCCAAACAAGTTGCTAGACCCAAATGATCGTTATCCGTTTTCTCGACTCCAGTAGACTACTTATCCCTCTAATCCCATTTTCAAGTCTGGTGATCCAACAGCTATCACTGCCTCCATCGTCGTTTACCTGTCATTTCAGACATCCCTGCAAATCCTCCTTTTTCCAATACATGTAAGCCAACAAAAGAAATGCCTCTGAATGCTGTATACTGCTGATACCGTATAGCAGTACAGATGTCTTCACAAAAGGTCTTCGTTGAGTGACACAAACTGATCAAGTTTTAAGTAGAGCACATCGATCATAATTATATAGTTCAATCGGAGGAATCGGAGTGCCGGATTCCGAGTTATCGGAATTTGTGATTAAACAGACTGCAGAATAAAGATGCTCCGTACGGATTCACCTGCACTGAATCTCTGAATCAAGTTCCACATGTGTTTATTCTTTATTCCCATGTGGAAGTGTTTCCACTGCACGACACTATTATACAAGGAGTTAAGCATACACATGGATTTGTACGAATACAACGGTTTTAAACTGATGTTTGACTGCAGCGAGCACGGCAGCACAAGAGAGACACGCAATTCTGCTACGCATTTAAATTTTTCAATGATTGAAATGGAATAAATTCCATATGGATTTACATCTACGCATAGTTAACCCCCCAAAAGAGTTGTTTTTTTTTTTTTTATGAGACGTAGGCCTAACAAAACACTCTGAATGTGTTGCACATAAAACACTGTAAAAAAAAAATGTTTTAAAATAAACACATTTTAGAAACACCTTCATAACACTTTTAGACGTTTTAGCTGAAAAACATATAAAATTATTTTGCAGGTAGCATTGGCTGAGAAAAAAACTCAAAACATTTAGTGTTTATATCGAAGTTTCTATAGTTTTGCAGATGCGAAATACGTTTAAAACAAAACACTAGCGTTGAATTTGCAACAATTTTTAAAGACGTGCATCAAACTCATGTTCTGGCAAAACTGTTTGAAATAAAATAATGTGTTTTTATTACAACTTACATATTTTTGAAAATAGTGTTTAATAGTGTTATGAAAGTCGATATGTTTATCAAATGTTGTGACTGGTTTATTTTAAACACTTTCGACACTGTGTGTGTTTATGAATGTGTTTATAAAACGTTGAAATTTGAACGCTAGTGTTTTACTTTAAACGTATTTCACGTCTGCGACAATATTAACTAATATTTTGAAATGTTTCTTCTCGTCTCGTGCTATTTGTAAAACGCTTTTATGTTTTTCTGTTAAAAACGTTTTCAGATGCATATTAAATCTTTTATTTTAAAACACATGTTTTTTCACTATATGTTGGCATTTATTCCATGTGGATCTTGTTTTTGAAAGCTCATGTACTTTTACTCAAAAATGGCAAAACGGTTTGGTCAGAGAATGAGACAAGTACAGTGAGTCTTAATCCCATAATGATGTCTTGGCGTTGATGGCTAGACTCATTTGTCTTATCCTTCATTCCAACCCTTTGTCTACTTGACATGACAAGTCAGATGCAATCACAAGGTGTCTCTCCCTTCCTTTAAAAATGGGTTTTTCTCCCAGCAAGGCCAAGAGTTGATGTGCCCCGATACAGGACTGCAATTTTTCAACTATACTGGCGTTTCGTATTTGTTAAGAGCTCTCTTTATCTAAGAAATATCAGTTGCCGTTTTCTGCTTTACAACTTACAGCAAATACATTCTGTCGGTTAGTTTAACGATTTTTCCCAAACTTTCCAATTTGTTTGATTTTCTTGCCAATAGATGGCGCTATTTGTTTCCACCTTAGCTTTCCGAAACATCAAACCTTTGGCAATACAATGAACAAATAAAATTTGTGTCGCAATCTTAAGAAGTGAAACTGTTTAAATGGTAAGAAGGATTCAGAGGGAGGAAATTGAAACAAGAGATAATAATGTTAAAAATGTATTAATAATCTAAAATTGTCTAGCCACATAAATGATTTCGATCGTTGTAAATTAGTTTATAAAGTTAATTTACACTTTAAAATTTGTTACATTGACTATAGAGCAGCAACGATAATGCCATATTGGTGATGGGGCCAGTCGTTGAGCTAGCTGCAAGGACCACTGCATACAAATGGCGGGGGGAAACAATGGCGTCATTAGTTAAGACCATGTGAGAGCGAATTTCTTAGACCTATAAAGCATTGTTATGTCCAATGCTTTATACTGCGAAACATCAGATTCTATTAAGGCTAATCGGGAATAAAAGATTTCACATACTGAAAATTGCTGCTGACAAATCCAAAAAAAATCAGCATTTTTTAGTTCCAAGACACCCACTCTCACAGCATTAGCTTGACAAATACGCTAATGATTTTAACCTCCGCATATATCCAGTGCCCCTTGCAGCTGGCTCAATGACCGGCTCCACTATGGGGTCATTTGCCACTGTTATATTTCAAACCAAAGTTTTTTTTAGGGTTCAAAATGACTGGCAACACTTCTTTAACTTTTCTTGATTAAAGCTAGTGTAGTCTAAAAATGCAGCCTCCTGCCTGAAGAAGAATAGATAAAAAAAAATACGGTACAAATTGAAACGGGAAACAGTAATACTTATTGTAAAAACTCCCTCCTTCTGGCAGTGAGAATCACACAACTGAGAATTGCACAATTTGCCAAGTTATCATACTGAGAGGAGAGGTGTTCAATACATTGATGAACTGAGAACTTGTAGATTCAATCATTGAATGGTTTATGGAACAAATTTGAGACGTCCGACGAATTGAAAGTAAAACATTACGCCTCAGCCAATCCTCAAAATTCACAGACAAAAGTATTAGATGAAGCAACAAGAAAACCTTGGCGCCACATTTTCTATTATTTTGAGATATAGCTAAACGATTGTTTCAAAATATTTTAACTCATTGCTCATCTTGTAGGCTTTCCAAAAGGCGGGAAATCAACCGTAAGGTCTCGTACCTTTCTTCCGCCAAAACATCGAACCAATTTTCCATCTGAATCTTTTGGGAGGAGGAAGGGATTGACGGATATGCATTGGTGTATTTTTTTAAAATTTCAACTGGAGGTGAGAGTGAGGGACCGAAAGGATTGCACGAGTGAATCAGCACGTGCCGGGCTTTCCATGTGGGCCAACATAACTTTTCTCCACGCAACTGTCTTACAGACCAGCTACTTCCTAAAGTTTTTGAAATTAATGCCTTAGGGGTCTGCTTAACCGATAATCTAAAGCCATCCATCCATTGCAACTTGATTGTCACTAAAGCCTTTCGAAGACTGGCAATTGTTGAACGCTGTTTCACTTCCGATGATGTTAAAACTAAAGTGGGCTTTTAAGGTGTTTATGTGACCGCTCCAAGAGTATGCGTGCCCGGTCTGGTCTCCTTCTCTCCTGGGAGATATCGACAGGGTTGAATCGGTCCAACGCAAGTTTACTAAAAAAAACTTACTGGCATGCGGAACCTCTCTTACTACATGAGATTAACTCGTGTGGGTCTTGAGTTGCGTAGGCTTCGGGCTGACCTTCTCTTGACCTTTAAAATTGTCAGAGGTTGTCAATATTGAGGAGGCCTGAATTTGTTGCCCGGGCTTAACATTTTAATTTTAACGACTCGGACTAGTGTAAGTGGTTTACCCCAGTTAGATCCCAGTCATTCTGTGATTAAATTTATTATTATTATTATTATTACAGAAGAGAATACATTCAAGGTCAAGCCGATTGTTGCATGTAAAAGCTCAAGCCGATCGTTGCATGTAAAAGCTCAAGCCGATCGTTGCATGTAAAAGCACACCACATTGTCACTAACGCTTGGAATAAATTATTTGTGTGCCTCTCTCCCTGGCCACCATCAGAATGAAATAAGTTAACATCGTCTTATGATTATAAACATGAGGGAATTTTTCTAATCATAGTGATAATTTTCTTTTCTTAAAATTGTTGCGATGTTTTTGCCCTGGCCAGTCCGACCCTGTATCAAACTACATTTCCTTTTACCAAGAATATGTAAAGAGGAGTGTTTAGACATCCCTGTTCCATACGTCACCTAGGCCTATTAGAATGCATCCACCTCAAAGAATTAAAAAAGACGGAATTGGTATCAAGTCGGCAAATGCGCTGGTGTTAAGATCTAGGAAGATGATTTCTAGGGCTGGATCCAAGTTTTATTTTTTAATCTATTGTCTCCACACTAAAAGGAAAAGCAAATCATGTGATTTTGGCTAATTTAGGCTTTTCCGTGTAGGCTAATTTATTTAATTTTACATCCCGTTTCAATGGAAATTTTGAAACTAGTCCAAAAAATAAATAAATAAAAAATAAATTGAACGAATGCGAGGATTACCTTTTGCCGAGATAATATGTCGTCCAAGGAAGTGGCCATCTCGGCGTCTGTGACTCGAAAACTCGCAAACATTCCTCGCAACTAAGAAAAGATAGAAATAAGGAAATAACTGTCGAGGAAGATGATATCCATCCGTCAAAAAGGGAGGAAAGCCAAACAAGGGAGGTTTTTTTCTTTTTTACAATCAATTTCAGTTCAGCTAGGTAAGCTACTGGTGTTTCTGTTATTTTAAAGATTTAACTTTCTAAAACACAAATCAATGGCTCATCTTATACATCATTAGGCCTAAAGGAAGAGCTTTGTGTACTTCAATATCGTTAAGTGCTACGTTGATCATCTAATGTTGGGAAAAAAATACGTTATCAGAACGTTAAACACACTTCACAATTTCAAGTCCATTATCTACTAAGTCATTCTACAACGCCAGGGTTTTGTTCACCACAGCAATGATTGTAAGCGTCAGACACCAGCCTGTGCCACAACTAGCCTGTAACCGGGAAGCAGGAGCCCGATTTTCTACTCCAGCCAGCCTTAATTGGCTTCAAGAAACCAAACTCATTTCACGGTCGTTCACCGATGTGGCTTGCCGGTAAGCACTGTCTTGCAACCATCACAGCACCCAGGCAAATTTTCCCCACCTCTTTACTCCTAAAACATTTAGGGCGTCTTCTTAGCGTTATAGTTTTCCGTCAAAGTATTAGCAGTAGGCCATTCGTTCAAGCATTAGAAGTTATGGCAACTTCATGGCATTCCTGCTCAATAGTCAATGAATATTACCGGGAAAGCAATTCACGGGGATCAATTCATCGCCCCCCCATCGGAAATCTTGTGTGTGCGTTCCTCACAAACGATATATTAGCCTGCCAAAACGTACAAACAAGACGTCACAGCATGCATGAACATACTCGACTGTATAGTGCAAAAAATATGATGCAACGGTTGGAACAATTACTACCAGACGTTTCTAGGACCGGAGTTGAACTATCAACTGACAATTAGTTCCATTAACCCGATTCGTGCGTCGAGTTGTTATGATTGCAGGATTATTCCAGCAGTATGACGCTGAAACCGTGCAACTCAACACTTCTCGTGAAAAGTGAAACAAAAATGACAAACAATATAAAAGATAGGAATCATAAGAGAGTAAATAAACTTGCGTAATGCTTCGTCGGTGAAGTGGACATGAGGATAAAGGCATTAGATCGGATTTTTTTTTACCCTAGGCTTCTTCGTTTATGATTTTCGCTGTTTGGCTTTACAATTCCCTTTAACTTTATTTTTTACGTAATTTGCTAATTTGTGTCGTTAATTATCTTATCTTACTGTGTTGAGGGTTTATGTAAAAAAAAGTGCATACCCCATAACGTAGAAGCTTTATACAGAGATCCAGAGACGTCAGGAAGGATAAAAGTTGGAGGGAAGTAAACCAGAAATTTACCGACATAATTTTCCATCAAACCAAAAATTTATGTAATTTTCCCAACTGATTTGCCGATTGACCAAAAATTATGTAATTTTGCCAACTGGCCAAACTGACCCCCCCCCCCCCCCCCCCCATTCCTAAATACGTCCCTGCAGAGATCCTCTTTCTCTGTATATTGTGGCCGTCGCAGTTCTCAACTCAAAAATTACAAAGGCTATAGGATTTAAAATGTATGTAAACCCATACAGATCTGACTTGAATGACACAGGGTATGTCTTGTCCCCCTCAAAGTACTACGGAAAGAATGGTAAGCAGCTTTTCAAAAACTCTTATCCACCGATATCTGCATCTCAGCCCTCTTGTAACAATACAAGGATGCAATGATTATTTTTTTTAACGAAACCCGTGTTACACGTCCCATTGTTTAAATTTAATTTTTTATAAAAGGTAAGTTATTTTTCACCATAATAAATACTGAAAACGGACAATATCGGTAACATTTCAAGCATTAAAATTCATTACAATATGACATCTATTGTGAAAATGCTCCTTTAAATCTGTAGTTTCGACGGTACGTTTTTGTTTGTGGAGATGGTTAGTTTCCATGTAAAATGCCGGTCGCATCGACAAAGGGGAAGCTTTTTCTGAAGACCTTTTTTTTGGGACGTGCCTTATTTTGGCCTAATCAGTGTTACGGAACATCAAAAAAAGCCTTTGTTTAAACGTTTTTGATTTTGTTTTTTTGTGGATTTTCTTCATGATCTGTCTACCAAAAGGGCAAGAAGGCAAAGAAAAGCGGGAAGAGGGGAGGGGGGGGGAGGTGGATTCAAACCCAATAGCCCCGATATACAGGCGCTCTTGCACACCTATACTTCCAACACAACCATCTCCAACATTATATTACGTGATCTCTCGAAATATCTCCATCAATCGACAAATCAAACAAATCCTCGAATACCAAATCCGAAGCCACAATAGAACACTACACGCAAAAGTGAACGTTATTTTCTTTCCGCCTTGCATTGTTAGACTACGTGCACTACATCATTGTTGGAGTCGCGTTCTTCTTCATGTCGGGCAGAGATGCGGACATCGGTAGATAAATAAGTTATCGCGTGCTTCCCTCACGTGCAAAGAACTAACAATCGCTTGGGCCTGCCGCCCTCGACATTGTTATTTCTCAGCACTCGAGAATCAGGGAATCTATACGCGTATTAGCAAGACAAAACGAAAACTATAGGATTAACTAAAGCACAGGAAGTACAAATACAGTATAATGTAAAATAAATAAAATATGTTCAGGTATGATATATTCTGAAAAAGATAAAAATGTATCTTTCAATTTGTGACTGATTGATATTGATTCATACCATATGCATTAAGCCGTGGACAATATCGCGTGCACCTGGCGTGCAAGCTGCTCCCTCGTGTTCATTAGCATCTGCGTTGGCATGTGAAGGACAGTCATTGATGCATAGCCTACAAAAATGTTGTATTGTTTTTTTTTTCATTCACGTATATGATTGTAGTCATAAGGATGCTGGGATTGACATGTTTCTGCAGGCTTTTGACGTGCTCCGAGCCGAAGCCATAGTACCACGGTATGACAGGGACAATTTTGCTAGGTAATTGCAATAGGAAATTCGTAGGGTCTTTTACATGTCACAATCAACATGAGCATAAGGCATTACAAACAGGGCACTACTGTTCCCGAAATTTGCGGGGGGACTCGAAATTGGAACCTCTTACCAGTAGCGTAAAAAAGTTTTTCTGAGGAAAAGGCAAGTTATACGCCCCCCCCCCCCTCCTTTCTACCTCTGCTAGAAAACGTATGGCCATTTATTTTTATTGTACTAGAAGTTTTCTTGCTTTACGTAATCTATGATTTCATAATAAATAGGTATGAAAAAAAATTTCGAAGGATTTTTACACCTCCTCAGCTTGTTTTTTCTGAGGAGGGGCTAAAATGTACGCCACTGCCCCTGTCGTTAGTTATGACACTACAACCATGAGGTTACTTTGCCGTTTCACATCTATAAATGAAAAGCCTACCGAGTCGAATTTTTATGAATTTTGTTCCTGCATCTTCTTCGTGAATATTTGGTGTGTGATGGTGCGGATAAATACAACTACCGTGGTGCAGATTTGCACCTTAACCCACAATTTCAATTGGTCGTGATATTACGGAGTTATGGGGCCCAGAATGATCAGTTTTGTTGTTTTATGTTGTTTTAAGCATTGTTATTAGGCAAAATTGCAAATCAGCAAACGCCAGCCGCAAAGCGTTGTAGGCTGAGATTAAACATATTCTTACTATGCTGGAAGTAAGGCAAGGGAGAAGGTGGTTTTACAGTGGTAAGTGGGAGTTGCTGATTGAGTGAGTGAATCGAACGAAAATGAGAGTTTGTTAGCCAGTTTGCGCAAACTTGTGACTAAAGAAACTTACTTTGATGAATCATGGAAATGCACATGACAACCAGACGTCACGTGTCCAGAGGACGGCTTTCTTTCAGTACTCTATACACTGATACATTTCTTAAGTTGTATTAGTCGTTTATTTTTCTTTTCGTATTAGTTTTAAGTATATTTGTTTTCTGGTGCAGATGACCCTATTCATTCCGCCCCTTAATAAAATCAAATTATTCTGAATCCGCACTCAGTACGTGATTCGTTTCATTTCATCTCTAAATTTTCTATTTCGGTTGTTTTGACAAGTTGTATGTCACAAATGTAAGGAATAGTGGTTAGACATGCCATTTCCAAGATTAATTAAAATTATTACTTACTCGTGAAAAAGAAATATTTGTTGAACAGACGGAAACGAAAAGTAGAGAAAGGTGGACAGGTGGTAGAGCTCAACATTATGGTGTCAGCAAGTGGACCAGGTATACTCTCACCCTCCTTCAGCATGATACAACCTATTGCCATTTATTGTTTGGCCCCAATGGAAGGTTCTCTTCCCCGATAAGTTGCCTGTTAGGTTTAAAATTCACCCGGTTCATTTATACAAACATAAGCAAATTATTTTTTTTTAAATTATATTTTGGCTTGCAGTTACCAATAGAAGATTCCTTCTTTTTTGGCACGTTCATCACACACCGATCGTAGCCGAGTGAGATAAGAAATTGCAAGAAAGCAATAATTGTGCATGATTGATGCAGAAATCAACTCCATTCTTTTTTTTTCAAGAAATGGGGTGTTTCAATTACCACCCTCACCAGACTCTCCATAGCCTACAACTTATATTTTAAAACCAGGAGCGATGATTCTTGATTTCAAAACATAATTAATAAATGTTTATTTACATAGCGGTAGAACAGGTAGATAAAACCAGTTTTACAAAGGTCCAATTTAGAATTAAAATAGGGATAGTCAGAATATGAGCGTAAGATAAGAGCGCTGCCTTTTTAATCGAATTTAAAGTTTAGCGCGTTGTGAAGCAATGTAAAAAAACTCATTGCTCATTCTGCTCGTATTTGTCCTTTGGTTTACCTCCACTATAGATTTTGTCCGATTTATCTCATGTTTTGAACGTGCATTCTATGCTTTATTTGTAAATGAACGTATCCTATTTTCGCACATCGCACGCGGATACAACTTTGCAACATTGACTTACGTTCACACTTTTGTTGCAAAACTGAGTCTTACAGTAAAGCCAACAAGGAGGCAGGAACCTTTAATACGAAAACCAATAAAAGTGGACGAGGGGTTATCGATGTTCAGAGATCGATCAAAATTAATCCTATATAGTACAGCTCGACACTGTTCACTGTATACTCACTATTCACACAAAATAATTAACACATATCGCTACGCTTATATTGAACACATATTAGTCAAAATTTATGAGGCTATACAATCAGTAATCAAACAGTAAAATCATTATCCAGGGAAATTGTTTCGAAATTAAGACCCATTTAAAGACGACACACAAAAGAGCACGTGTGTGTCTGTGGACTTGTAAAAACTGTATTTTTATTTAACTTGAAATTTAAGCTGCGACTAAGTCATTTTGGTCCAATTTGCTTTGCTCGCCCCCTAAGCGCTTCTCACCATCTCTCTCTCTATGGCGTCCGTCGTTTAATCTCTATCCTATCAAATTTCATGTTAAAAAAGAATGAAGGATTCATGGATCGTAATATTCAACCAAGTTGGAAGGGGGAAAAAGCCGTTGCTTTCACACTGAAACTGTTGCCAGCGAATTGAGTGTGACATTTTTCAAAATAGGCTGTTTGTTTAGTACAATTTTGCCAATGGTTCATATGTTTACTTCTCCCTCTTATGAAAAATCCCAAAATGCAACTAAATAACCTGTTCATGTTCAACGAAACTATGGTAAACATTTAGTGACGTGAAGAGGTGCGGCAAACGCATTTCCAACTATTTTGACAGAATACCTAAATCATACATTTGTGTTAAACATTGCATTCGTTCGTCGTAGCCAATACTGGACATGCATAAACATGTTGTCACAATAAAGTGATAGGCTACTATGTCAGTCGTTTCTATCCGATACTATTGCGATGCGGGCTGCATGCATTTCAGGGCTATCCATTGTAGGTTATTCACAAACGACTGTTGGCAAAAAAGTTAAATGTTCGCGAATGATTTTGTTGGTCGTACCACTGTCTCTATTTATGTCTGACATATAGTATTATTAACAAGTAGGCATATGGTTATAGTTGTAAACACAACGAGTCCTTTCTTAAAATTCACCGCACCTCACCAAAGTTGTTCTTAAATGCACGGCAATTTTTTGTTCCCTCGCCAGTCCGTCAGGGAAAACAGAACTAAAAGAAGGTAACATGTCACTGGACCAGAAGTAATAACTCTTAACTCTTTTTTTTGTACTTAACAATACTAATTATGAAACTTAGGGGAAATTTCTTTAATTGGTAATTGCAAACCCCCATTATGAAGCTGTGAGGAACTCTTTCGCAGTTAGAAGTATCACGTACCACAGGACGTTGTGAATGCGCTCTCTCTGGTCTGTTTCAAAAATAGGTAAGACAGACATGTTAAGCAGGGAAATTACGTATGATTTTTACTAATAATTAGCTACACTGACCACTGTCTTTACCATTGTCGTTCTCGTCTTCGACTACTGACCTTTAACAAATTTTGTTATTGAAACGTCGTTATTGTTATAATCAATATTTTCTATTTTTCCCCTATTTTTCTTTGATTTATGTTTGTTCTTATTGTCACAGAAAATATTTACCTTGGTTTTGTTTTTTGAGGACTTATAAATATGATGTATCGACACAATCTTATTGATACTGTCGACAAATGTCAAATTAAATAAATAAATAAATCAAAAGTATATTCAGCTTAAAACTTGTTAGCAAGGCCCATGAAAACGCAGCTATAACGGTGAGCCTACGAGCATATGTTCTCAAAACATTCGTTCGTGACATCTTACTTGACACGGCGGACAATTTGCTCATCGGAGCATCTATTGATGCGTGACGTCACTCTCGGTGAAAACGGATTTTAGTGTTGGATCAAAATTCTACGATAGCATAAACGTAAATGAGTTGTAATGCTACACTTACATATTTATTACATCGTAGTTGGTACTTTAGCTTCTTTGTTCCGTTTTCCAACAGTATCTTATTGACAGCCAAGTGTTTGGGCTTTTTGAGCGTTTACAATTCCAAATCGTCATATTTAAGTGGGAGTTTCTGTGTTAACCGGAAACCTGACGCGGTTCGAAGAAGTTTCCAACTCAACTCAACCCATTGTTCCACCGTTCGTGGTGAGTCCTGACCCCGTGTGGCCGGTTGTCGAACGAGTGTACGTTTTTACTTTTGCGGAAAACTTACGTTAAATAATGACTGTAGGTTTTCTGATAAATATGAGTGAAAATTATTCATTATTCTACGAAGAATCCAAGCATGTATCCATTCGCAAGAACTATAGCCAACATTTTATTTTACCACAGCATTGCTAAGAAGCTTTAACTTCCTGGCACACACGTGAACTGGCGTTGAGTCAGGAGGCAAAACACGCAATTTCACGGTCGTGGAATGGTGCCGCATGCCTGGACTAAACACAGGTACGTTTTTTCGTACCTTCAGGTTAAAACCCAGTACAGCATATTTTTAACGTGGGTTATCCAAGAAACGAGATTGAACATGTCGTACTATATACACACCGTCCAGCCCCTCCTTTATGTCCCTCCTGTTAATACACATTCAGTCTCACATTTGGAACACAAGCAAAGCGTCCACACATCATTCTTATAGTTTTTTTAATTTCGTTTCAGGTGTCAGTACGAAAGATTCAGCTAAATAATACGTGTCACTTCCTACAGTGCAGAATTAAAGTATATGCTCAAAAGGTACGTAATTTACATTATTTTCATGAAAACCTGCGTAACTGAAATACACTGCAACAGTTTGTATAAGTTGATCACTGGCACGTCTCTTAGTTCCATCCGTACTTTCCATCCGATCTTTTATTTTGATGTCAATCTATCGAGGAAACGAGCAAAAGTCAATTTCCAATTCAATGTTAAACTCCCAAAACGTTGTGGAAAATCTTTTACGGGCTTAAAATCTTCCAGAGACAAAACTCATAAGACATGGTAAAAATGTAAGCTTTTACGGGTCTGGTTGTATTCCCCACATCGATATTTCAGAGGTTAAAATCACAACAAGCCCGTTACCAAGCCATGTTCGTTCAAGGAATAAACAATTCACATTCACGTCCTTTGCATGCCACAGAAAATAATGAAGCAGGGATGGAGTGGACATTTTCCCTACATTTTTGAATTGCAATGAAATCTTGGCTTAAGACTGACTATCTGCTTTAGCTGATTTACATTTGGAAAAATAGTGTAATTAACGTCTTTTTCAACTAAGATTATCTCCGCACAAAGAGGGACAATTTTGCTAGAAAATACCCTGGATTTTTTACATGCTATAATCGACAAGAGCATGAGTGCATTTGCGGGGCCCTTTCCTTGGTTCCCTTGGAAACAATGGTCCGCCATCAACAGCAATTCTAAACAACTTGGAGCAAAACAAGTCGGTTGAGAGAGAGAGAGATAGAGGGAGGATTAACACTCTGAAAACAGCTGTCTGGTCTGATTTATGTTGCGATAAATCGTTCGTCAGCGTGCAACAAATTCAAAACTGTTTTTAAAAAATGTTGTCCATTATTCTAACTCAACGTTGTTCACTTAGGTTAAAATTGTATTTGTTGAACCAACTCTTCATTGGAAAAAAGAGTTGAGCTTTTTTTTTTCGTGGTTCATTAACATACTCGTGATACCATCAGATGTCGTACATGACAAAATAAAGACATCGCATGCCTTCTTCAACATTTGTTGGACGAGTGTTCAACACCAACCTTTGAATGCACACTATACTGGAGACAAAAAATACCTCGTATAAACAACGTACGAAAAACATGTTGAAACACCGTTTTACTGCTTTAACGCCAAGAAACTAGATAAGTCCAACGTACGTTTATTTCTCATTAATCAATGTTTGCTATTAAGCAACTTTTATCCACTATTATAGCAGTTGAATAGGAGTAATTCAGTTTTCTTTTCCATACATGGCTGATTCATTCAAGTCTACGACCACGTCCTTTTTCTTAACGATGGTCAGCTTGTATTTTAGGTTTTGTTTACGTGTTTAGATACGCTCAAAGAAACTTTTTGTAAAGATCCTTTTAAACTGTTCGTCGCCTCACCCCGACCAGTTATTAAAGAATAGCAACTTTTCGACATCTCAACAGATTGGCAATATACCGTACAGCTAATTCCAAAACCACAAGAGACTTAATGAGACTTATCGAGGTGGGACGAGACGGTTCGAAGGCAATACGCACAGATTGAGAACTGCGCCTGAAACTTTTATAGGACTGGAGAGAATATCCCTTTAAAGTTATGCTTACAATGTTTTCAGTACTGCTGGCCATTTTCAAACCCTTGTAAATGACAAACATGGACGTAAAAGAAACGGAAATTAACTGTAAATATTAAACAATAGAGCCAATAGCTCAGAATGACAAATAAGCAGCAATTACTACGAAAAAAAATGCACGTGCCATCGAGAGTCCAGAAATTGAACCCTAGATTGGGTCGTTGGATTGGGTCTGCAAGGCACTAGCGCCACTATATGCCAACTCGTCATTGATGCTCACTTGTCATTCTTAGCTGTTCACAACATTGGCTCCATTGTGTTCCTTTGTTTAATGGAGGAAAAAGTTCGAGTGATGCAGGATGCCCATACACATCCTCTATTTTTATTTTTTTGTGTGTGGGAAGCTGCATTTGTATAATTGCAGTGTTTGGAAAATTGTTGCTTAACTTAGGAAGATTACCGTTCATACCATATAAGTAGATATAAAATGTCACTAGAATGGAATTTAACGTAATTAAATATTGCGTAGTAGGATCAAAAGTATTGGACCCTGTTCCATGATTTGAGGGATTACAAAACTCAATTTTTGAAGTAGAAAATAAACGGAAACCGTACTGAATTTTAGATGCATCTTCACGCCATGTAATAATTGCTCAGTCGGCAGTTTCGGTCTAAATCGGGTTGAAACTGGGTCGGATTCTCATTGACATCACATTGAACACAAGTTTTATGTTAAAACCAAAGGATTTAAAGAAACGAAATTAGTTGTAAATATTAGCGATAACTGAAGAAATCCAACAGAGCTATTTCTGCTCATCTGTTGATTTGGGTTTCTTCAGTAGTAAGCCCGAATGAATTGAAGTGAGCTTTAAGCCAAGTCCGCTTTTTAATTGAAATCTGATGCAAGTTCACGACCATATGAAGAGCCAACGAAGGAATTCACACGAACGTCAATATTTTCAACGGTTTACGTCAGCGTCAGTTGGCAGCAATCCCGTGGCGGGCGGGGTCAGACAGTGGACCAACACCCACACTTTCCCACATAGCGAGATGGCCGGCCAAGCTGTAGATGCCGAGGTTGATGCCTTCCTTGTGGGAAGACGCTTCATCCCTACGTTGAACGGACGGACGTGGAAAGTGCTAGCCAATCGCTTGTTTCAATTTAGTTGGCCCAAGACTAAAATCGGTTTTTCGAATTTATTAATTTCGATGACAAGGTAACAAAAAAAAGAAACATTCCGTTACGCATAATTTCCACTGTGTTTCAATTACGACGTCGGACGAATTGAACGAATAATAACTAGCTGCCAACCAAGTGGGACGGGCACCTTTTCTACTTTTCAAGAATCCTATAAACGAAATGATGCGACATAATCCATGTTATTTTGTAAACAAAGTTGCCACTGCTGCAAAAAACCGAATAATGAGGATCCCCATGATATTCAGTGATTTCGAGATATCATGCTCTGTTGATTGGGCGAGTGAGTTGCTTGCCGTCGCAGCCGAATCGAGTCCGGCATGCTCTAAACGTCCAAGTGACGGACATGTAACAATGAACGCGTGCGACTATAACTTGAGGCGGACGGGATTCGGATTCGTGGCTTAACAGTGACAATATCAAATTAATTTAATAATTTCTATCACTAAACCCTGTTCCGGACTGTAGTGCTCCCCTCCTCCACAAATTTGGGGCTCCTTTTGCCTTTTTTGTCAACCCAGTACAGTGCCACTGGTTATATGGCCGATAAACGAATTAAGCCTAATCTGAATAGTTTCCATTATTTTAATTGTTTGCTTATTTTGAGTTCGTTTTTTTTTTCTAATTAATTTTAACAGTAAAAATTCTGTGGATAAAATATTAGAAAAACAAAATGGAACTCTTAGTTTTAGACAGTGAGTATCGAGCAAGATATTTCAATGGTAGCTACGGATTAATTAGCTACACATTCGAACAATATCCTCTTAATTTTTTTTTAAAGGTGATGTTAGTTAAGTATATACATACTGGTTTAGGGCCTAAACCCATTAACTGAATAAAAAACGGCTTCCTTTTTTTTTAAAAGCATTAGAGCTCACATCCCCACGAAACTCACAGCTGTAAAGGCACAATAATTAAAAACGGATTGGAGTTCACTCCAACAAAACTAACTATAATTCGAACTCCCAATTCCAGGGCACAAGGAATGTTTTTATTCCTTGGTAATATCAGAAAGTGAACGCAATACGTGTTTTGCCATGTCTTTAATATGTGGTTTAATTTGTGCATTAATCAGGCGTTTTATTATTTTGGGGATTTGTTTTGTTTTGCTTCCTCATTTGTATTGGACTTCAAATCAAAGTTTGTCTCGATATTTTTGTTCGAAACGGGCCATGTTTGTGAGTGTGTCCGTTTAATTTGAGTTAGGTTCGTGATATAGTGGCAAGCCACGGTTAATGACAATATAAACAAGGATAAACACAAGTAACTTACACGATATCATAAGCGTTGGTAACAATGCTCAATAAGGAACGTTATGTTTCAACTTTTATTTCAAATTTTGTGATGCGTCAAATAAAGTTTTCGTAACTGAAAATGACGAACTCTTACTAGCGCCACCGCCCCGGAAAAAAAAACACCATAAAATAACATACACTGAATGCATGGAAAGAGCATGCCATGTAGGCTTGACAATGATCACTAAATGGATAGGCCTACATATTTATTCATCGTAAAAGATAAACGTCCGCATAACTTGATTTCAAATTTACGAAAAGATATGAAATTTAGCCTAAACTTTTTATTTTTACAAAGTAGGCCTCGCAGTCGTAAAGGTTTACGTTACTTTTACATCTTAGCTTCACTTGATTAAAACCACGAATCTAGTTTATTTTAATTCCAAATTCAATGACCAGTTTGACCAGGTTAGCATGATCGGTCAAGCGAGAAATCAACATCTCTCCTCTGCTTCGTTATAATCAAAGATTTAATGGGGGAAAAGTGTAACCAGCAATGTTTTTATTCTGGCCAGCAGTTCATGGAATTGGTGAGTTGGGCGTGGCACTTTGCACATTTCTCCACGTACAAAACCGTCGAGGCAATGAAACGCGACGAGTAAATCACGACAGGTTGTTATTGCTAACGAGGAATGTTACACAATATTATTTGCATAATGCAGTGAGTTAAACGTGTTGCCATTTTAACAGAAATAAATTTATCTCATATGTGACCAGCACTTCCGCCTCGGTGGAGCAAAATTTGGCGAAGTTTGTATCTTGAATATATTTATTTCCTCAAGCAAGATTTTATCAAAATGGTATAGGTATTCAGAGGCGATTCACTCCATTGGTTGTCAAGAGAAATTTTGAACCCGTTAGGCGCACGTTTTTAACAAATTTCCCAAAATTGTATGATATTTAGGCAGAAATATAAGGTCTTGAAATGAATGACTTGCCCCGGCCATTCACTCCCAAAATTACATATTTGCGACATTTAACGTATAAAATATAATCCGTACGAAAATTCGGTTCCACAAAAAAAAAAGGAACTCACTACAGTGTCTAAGTGGGTTTAGGTGAATAAATGCAAATAAGTTAAGTACCATGAAGTACTATAAAATCTGTTTTCAATTTGTTATTGCTTGCACACTAGCCTCAGTGCAATCAGAACTGTAGGGCGACTCTGAACGATAAAGATCCTAAAGCTTTCCCAATCAGAACTGCCTGTAACTCACTGCCAAAAAATATGAAGAGTGAAACTCTGTGTGTGCACTTAATCTGTATTGCATCAAAATGTTCGCATACTAAAATGTCACCAAAATTTTTTTAGATTAACATAACATAGCATGGGACCATACTGTTATTGGTTCTCAATTTTGAATTATCGTTTAAATTTATTTTTTCATTTTGTGACCTAGCCTATATTGTTGGACGTGATATTTTCTTGTTTGGACCGAATTGTCAGAGATGGAGTTTTCAGGAGCAAATTGTGTTGCACTGCCCGGAAAACACTCTTAAAGGGCCATACAAATAAATTCCGTTTTACACAACAAACAAGCCACGTGCCTCCTTAATTATCGAATGCAAACTTGGTGCGCCCACGTGCACCAGGAAGCAATGAATAAGCCTAACGACATCAAGGGCGCTTTTTTCTGCATATAAATCGTTTTGAAACGCAAATATTGAACCGCTGGATGTGCGAGATATTGTTAACATTGACTGCTTGCTCCCTGGTGCACCATTTTATTTCTGTAGTTGGGCGCATGGCATACGGCCCAGGCTCACTTAGAATAAATTGAATTGAATTGAATTGATCCCTGGTGCACGTGGACGCACCAACTTTAGATTCAATAATTAAGGAGACACGTGGCTTGTGTGTTGTGTTAAAAGAAATTTCTTGGCACATTCCTTCGCTTGTTAAAATCAATTGCTACGTCCAACTAAATAATGGCAGCCAGCTCATGCTGCAATCCGTCATTTGGTGAATAGGCCCATTTAAATTCCTCCAAGTTGGCGTAGTTTTGCAACATTACTTCAGACGCGTGTAAATGTTGCAAAGGCATTCGCTCATTTTCCTTTCTTTTCCCTCGTAAGAAGCGGTTTTGCTCTAATCAATGTAAATGTTGTAACAGCTAATTCGTGCAGGACGCTCGGATATAGTGAGACGGTATGTCCTTTTAGGGCGCGTTTACGAAAGGACTCGCCTTTGCATTCTCGCAGCTACAATTTAATCGCAATTGCAAAGTTGTCGTTGCCGTGGTAACAACCCTACCTGGATGAGTTAAATCCGACGTCGATTGCAACTTTATGTAACTTATGCAACTTTAAGTCTCATACATAATCCATGACAACCAGATAAACAATTCCTCCCTGACGAAATTTTCCCAGTCGCTTTTCTGAACTCGCATCACTGACTCTTTTGCTGCAAGTCGACAGAGCTAAAACCGCCGCCATGTTGAAATTTCAGATTATTTCTAGCTTCTAACTGCGAGAACGGAAAGGCGAGTCGTTGCATAAATGCGTCCTTATGTCGATCAGCTTTTCGTTTAATGGGACAATAAGGCGCTATACTTCCAGCAACGCGTCGATTGTAGTTGTTTCACGTCGTCAAAGTGAGAGTACTTAATTCTGGATATTTTAAAAATTCTGACAATCCGTACAATTTATAAAATTTATGAAATTTATAAAATGTTGCATTTGTTCGCCGCACACAATTTTTATTCAGATATGTATCACACATTATACACGTTTTTGACAAAGAATTTGTTACGCAAGAAAAACAGCAACTTATATACATACTTCCAAAGGAAGGATCACCACGCTTTATCCGTAGCGCTGTAATCAATTGAGATAATACTTTTAAAACGTCATCAAAACAAATAATTTAGTAATAATTTTGTGCCACAATAAATCGTAAAAATGTCATAAGCTATAGTATACATGATCGCACATGAAAGAGTCCTTAAGTCCATAGACGTTTTCTTAAATACAATTTTTTATTGGCGCATTCTAGCATAATCGAAGACGTGATATTCTCGTTCCAACTCTTAATTCGTACACGTTGATTGTATTTTTTTCTAATTAGGCCTATTCGTTATACAGTATTACCAATCACAAACGCTGTCTTTTCAAAATTCGGAGTGTAACTCGCGATTTCGAAAGATTTTTTCACAATTTTTTCAAATTTGTGGCTTATCAAACATTTGACTGAGAAATTTGCTTGTTTCAATTCCTTGTATACAATGTATAGTCTCCCCAAAACAAAACTCGTTGAAGATTGCCGCGATAAAGTTTCAGTCACATTTAAAATTTTCCTCAGATGCCTGAAAGTAGCTAAACTGCCTTGACTGTAAAAACACTATCTGGATATGATGGACAGTGAAGTGGGCTACTTTGTCGTTGAATCTTGGCGGGCGACACACCAGTGTGTGTCCTAAAAAGGCCAGGTGCCTAAATGACTAGATATTGCTGGTCATTAAAGGTTTACATGTTCATTAAGGGGCCATTCAAAAACCACGTGGCTGTTTTTAAAGCCATTTTTCCCCCCCCCCCTGTGTGGTCATCCGTGGTCAGGTCTTGCCCCCCCCCAAAAAAAAAACCACGTGGCTCATAGCCACCCTCCCCCTCCCAACTTAAAAAAATAAACAAGTTAATGTGTTTTTGACAATGTGGTACCACTTAATACGAAATTTGTGTTATTGTGCTGTACCAGAGTAACCCAACGATAGGTCCCCCACTACTCCACTTTCGCTTTTAATAAACGCAGCTGTTTAACTCATCGTGTGAAATATTAAACCAATTTTTTTGGCGATCTGCAACGGCCGCTAGAATAAACGTCATTCGAGATTTTGTAACGGATACGGAAAGTAGAAAATTGTAGCCTAGTACGTTCTTTATTATACGTAGGTCATCACTGAATTGAATTGTCCCAGTCAAGCACTCGACGTTAGCCGCATACTATTTAAATGAATTTAGTACCAGTCAAGGAAACGCAGTGTTACGTTGTTGAAGATTTCTACGACAAGCCGCGGTATTGGAGAGATGCAGTTCAGTTGACTGGGCCCAAGCGTTAGTCAACGCATACACTTAAATATACTATCACACTCGTGGTAAGCTCCATGGTCGATGTAATAACAATATAAGAACAATGTAAGGCTGAATGAGATGAAATGTGCAGAAACTCTGGTCGGTGAATGCACCAATCTATTGGAAATTATGGCTTTCCCTTCAATGCAGTGGCCACGTGGTTTAATTGGAAACCCCCCTCCCCCATTGTGATTACTTGTCACCGAAAACCGACCTCCCATCCCCCCCACACCCCCTAGCCGACCACGTGGTTTTTGAATGGCCCCTAATAGAAAAATCTTAAAAATCGTTGTATCGTTAACCTTTACAATTTGCTCTCACGTCCCGAGGAAGGTAGCCTACCTACACTGTGCATTTCTTCACTTGATTCTAGAGATTGTCCGTCGGTGAAGCCCCTCTAACATACATAATTTGTTACCACTGCCTTCTACCATCATGCATGCGGTCTACCATAAAACAAAACAACAATCTTTAGGGTTAAGTTTGATCTTTTGACCTAGTTTAGACATAGGGCATTAACCTAACGTATAAAAGTTTGTTTTTGATGGTAGACCCCACGGTATAGTAGTAATGTGACGTAGAACGCATACTTGCACCAATAATTTATTTCCATAAGGATTTTCGCGCGAAGGTTACGTTCCATGTTGTCCTCACATTTCCTCACTGAGTGATTCCTAGTGATGTTCTAGACACAACCATTTACAGGAAAAACCTAAAGGCCACCGGAACCAACTTTAGGGGCCAACACCTTTTTTTCTTTAGTCTTCGTCTAGAAGAGGTGCTGAGTATTCCGACACTAATTACATAACATAACATAAAAGAATGACGGTCTGAAGAAAAATGTATAAGTCCAGCAGAAGCAATGTTATGGTGCATTCCCACTGAGTGCAGTGCTGTAATATTATAACGTGAAGTTGGATCATTATAATAACGAAGGGTAGATAGAACGCTAATGGAGGAAAGGGTTTAGTGCTAACCCCCCCCCCCCTCTAGCTTAGACGTGCTCTACCTGGTGCAAAGTTGAGCTGTTCTACTATCGTTTTGTATATAACGACCCGACACAGGGTGATTTCCTCTTTTGCAGAATCACCGTTTCGTATAATATAAAAGAGAGTAGCACGACGGGTGCATGCTGAACGGTGGATTGAGTCTCCCTGTAACAGCCTCTCCCGGTGTTTGGTCTTCTTAGGAAAGTCAATCGCGTTTACAATATTTCATTAATAAACCCAGACCCAGAAAAGACGCATACTTGTGTTTTACTGAATGCTAAAAAAAAAACAGTATCATTGAGAAAGTCAACATTCAGTGCGCAAGCAAGCCCTCTGCTGCAAGGTAATCTCCGTGATTGTTTCCATCAACTTAGAACTATACGCACCACCAAATCGTTGCAAGTAATTCTCCTTCATTTGCACCGACAATGCTACATTCACGCGACCAGACTCAGTTTGCAAGGTAGCAATGAATCGCGACGTGCATCGCAATTGTAGTCACGTTTAAAGCGATTGTTGCACGTGTTTTTACAGTAATTGATTTTCACTTTCCTCCCTCTTACTTTTTCTGGAATGAGTATTATATTAGTAGATTTAGCTTCCCACTATTTTCATGCACTCGACACTAAATAGCTTTTGCAACATTTACGTAGTTTGTAGCAAAACTGTTTCTCAGGATAAATAGGAAAATTAATGCCTTTCCAGCATTTACACAGATTTGAACTAATGCTGCAAAACTTAAGTCATACAGGTCAGCCAACTGGGAGGCATGTACCTTTAAGATATTTCTGCGGAACGGGAAATCCCGTTTTGCAGAATCAAAAAATTCTTTAAAAAGTGAATACCGGAGAAATCAAAGATGCATTCGTAATTTGGAAGAATTTGTGATTAGTTACGGTTTCTGATATTATGTGGCTAGCTACAACGAGCGCAGTAGCGTCAGCAAGGCACATAGTTTTAAAAAAAATTATTCCGTGAAACAGGATTCTGCATCGTTTTGCATAAATTTGTAATGTGTTTTATTTTCTGCGAAATAGGATTCTGCGAATTGGGACATGACCGACTATGACGTTCCAAACTGAAATACTGTTTGTTTTTAACGTACATCCTTATGTTTATGGTGTTTTCTTCCTATTTAAAATTTTTAAAAGCCTTCAGCTTCTCTCTAACTTCACTGGAACCCCATGAACTCAACTGGGAAGCTATTACTACTTCTTTTTCTTCCACAATCCCAGTAAAGCGAACCTTTGGTTTGTCAGCCGACTACCCCCAGTCCGCCTGTAAAGGACCCGTTTTAAGAATTTAGAGCGTTTACCGTCCCAATATCTGTTTCTGCCATTCTTGATCTTATCTTATAGTTCAAAACCTTAAGGGCACGTTTACGCAACCACTCGCTTTTGCATTCTCGCAGCTAGAAGCTAGAAATCACCTCAAATTCCAACATGGCGGCGGTTTTATGTCTGCCGCCTCGCAACGAAAACAGCAAATAACGTGAGTTCAGAAGCGACTGGGTAAATTGTTTCGTCATAACGAATTGTTTACATTATTGGCACGGCTTATAAGACTGCAAGTATTTACTCAAACGATGTCGGATTTAGCTAATCCATTTAGCGTTGTTACCATGGCAATGTCACCTTTGCCATCGCGATTGAGTTCTAGCTGCGAGAATGCAAAGGCGAGTTGCTGCGTAAACACGCCCTAACACAATCCTACGATCGTAACTTTCGCAGTAACATGAGAAAAATATTTAAACGTTTTCATGCGTGAATGGTTTTTAATTGTAAGTATCCTTTTAACGGTTCATTTATAAATAAGAAAATATCTTGAATACAGTCACAGCACATCAGACTCGAGCTATTCCTTTCAAAGATTCCCATTTAGTTTGCAGGGTTCAAAGTCGTGGTATCAAATCGCCTTTCTATACGGATTTGAACAGGACTCAACACCAAATTGGATCGTTTAATACTAAAATAGGTTGTCATCAGTATTTGTGTAATTATTGAAGTGTACAGAAATATACAGAAATACAGGTTCAATGGAAGTAACCGACATATAAAGGTTTTGTATTTAGTAATGGTCGTGCAGTCGAAGAATTGCAGGTTCTTAAATGAACTCGTGGTATATAGTAGATGATGAGTCGGTAAAGCTCTTTTCTAGCCTATTTTGCTAAAAAAAACTTTGATGTATTCACAATTTTAATGTTTAGGGGAGGAGGGAGACTTTTCAACAGCGGAGTTATCTGGCAAATTCCAAGGATCTGTTAGATGCCACAAACGTCATGAGCCGAGGGGTTGTGCTAACTTTAGAAAATGGTGTGCAATAAGATTAGATCTCCAAGATTTCCAGGGATTTCCAAGGATATCCAGTAATTTCTAATGAATTCCTTGGGATTTCCAGTGATTTCTAATGAATTCCCTGGGATTTCCAGTGATTTCTAATGATTTCCCTGGGATTTCTAGGGACTTATAAAGATTTTCCCGTAGATTTCCAGGCATTTCCCAGGGATCTCCTCATATGATTTACAACTGTTAGTGAATGTCAGGGGAAGACAAGGGGTTGCTGAGTTGCTCACTTCAGAAAATGGTGTACAGTGATCACCATTTCCAGGGATTGCTAGGGAATTCCACAGATTTCTGACCGTAGTGTACAGAGACTTGCTAAAGTGAGCAACCCTAAATGAAAGTCCATTTCCATGCAGGGACAATCCTATTACCAAGGTGGGATGAGGCTAGCTAGATTTGAAACATGTATACCACATCAGAGGACGTGTCTGTTGTGCTAACTGCATTAAAATAAAAGATCTGTAGAAAGACTCTTATCATACAAAAAAAATCAAAACAACTGTAAACCGTTGCAACACAACATTTATGCAGTTTTTTTTACTTAAAAATTTCTCATATTTGGAGCTGAGATTTTACACTGAAAAATGTCCAACTCAATAAATGTGTACTAGCCATATCGTTAGCTTTGCTCATTCTGTTGGCGTTGATCCATGCTTCATGTTGTTTATTTGATCATTCCAACAGCAAACACAAAAATCGATGTACTGATTATTAATCGCAAGCTAAATGCACTTCTTTTTGCTCACAAATTCAAATTCAAGTTCAAATCCAGTACAAAAGGTTTGTTTGACATTGAAAAAGTTTACTATACATGGAAATCACTCGCTTTGCTCACTCAATCTTTGGGCCTCTGTGCTTCAGAAATGCGTATGTTAGACAGGTTGAAACCTTCAATTTTTAAATGTAGGCCATACGTCGTGTTGCTGATGCCAAGATATGTGGCCGTTTTAGGCGTGATTTTTTCCCAACCAAGTTTCTTTCTAATTATTATGTCTGACTTGATGAAATTGTTTTCAGAGCAGTTTTTCGCTTATTGGAGGGTAAAAAAAAATCAAGTTAGCCTATAGCGATGAGAATAGGCCTATATTAGAAACGTAATTTAATTATTTGTTATTTCGCGCTTCTCATCTTCGTAGGTGCCTTAGCTCCGGAGGAATAGGCGTACAAACACACACGCATCATACACATTTTTAATGGCGCACATGCTTACATATTGGTTAAAAAGTGTTACCGGAAGGACAAACGTTTCAAGTCAAAAGCCAAAATATAAAATATATATAGTATATATAAAATACAAATATAGAAAATAAAAAAGATTTATTTTAATTGCCGTTCAACAGCTTCATGACAGCGCATCTAATGACAAAAACTATAACGCTACTAAAAGATGGCCAATTTTTTTTTCTAATCGTATAAATGGTGTATGCAGTGGTTTACAATTATTCTTTTCGTGTTTAAATGTTTTCAAAGACCTGTTATTGTAACATAAAGAGCCCTTTAAATTAATAACAATTTGAATAATTACTCAGCAATGTTGGATGGTGTTGCATTGAGTCTGTTCCTGTCAAAAAGAGGTATAAACGCTGAGTCATGCATTAAAGATGTCGAGTGACAGGCACACTAATCGGTTTATAGTCACGTGTCACCTCCGTTCATCATCAGTCAAAAGAACAAGTCAATAAAATTAATACGTTCGATACATTGATAAAATGACATCCACGGAAATTGTTTGCTCACAAAACATTCGTGTAATGAGATTTAAAAATGCGAAAGAAATGAGAATGTTTTGTTTAACCCCAAATTTGGGCAAAACTGTAAGTACCATGTGAGGGATAATTTGAAGAAAAAAAGTGTAGCTTTATAACCTGCATATAAACATAACGATCTAAGTTTATATGATGTTGACTTAGTTTTAAGTGAACTTCGGTTATGAGTCTTTACAGTGAGATGTGAAAATAATAAATAATTCAAACGTTCAAAATTGGCATTAGCTACACAAACAGTGACACAAGGAAACTGTGAATACTGTTTTAATTTAGCCTTTCCGATTTGCCACAAAACAAACTAATTTTATTCATCGCATAACATTTATTTTTATTATTTTATAAATTCTTATGTTTATATAGTGGAATGCAGATGTTGATTTTAATATTGTATGCAGTTAAAGATATATTTAATTTAATTGCTGTATAGGTCGAGGTTTCACTTAACGATACAATGGTATCAAAGGCAAAAATATTCGTAGGCTACTGGCATCTTTATTTTTTTTAATTGTATTATAGGCTGTAGCCTATTTAAAATAAACCAAAATTGGTTTACAACTTTGAAATTTGTTATTCTCATAAGAGCTTTGGAAATGATCGTTGAGAGCTTTAGCAAAAATATTTCTTTTTCCCCACATAGAGAGAGAGAGATATGTCTATATATATGTAGGCATTAACTCTGGGTACCATAAAACAAATTAAAAAAGTTGTTAACTTAATTTCCATTTTTTTGAAGAGATATAAATCTGCCTTAAGATCCTCGGCAGTCCTTTATTTTTAGCCAATCTCTTAAAACGAAACTTTGCTGTTTATCAACGTATTTAATGGGGCAAAAAAAGATTCGAGTCTAGTTAAAGAATATAATAATCACAGCGAAGGTCAAAGTTTTGGCCTTTTAGTTAAAGGCATTCACCCTACACAATCACAGGAAATAATAATAACAAGCATTTCACTGCTTAAGAGACTGAATGTAAGCAAAATGGTAAGCACGAAAGCTCTTCTTAATAGAGTCAAAAGAAGTATTTTTACCAAAACGAAATAGAGGCTGGAAACCTGAGATGAATATCGGCAAATAAAGTAAGCATGTTGCCTTAAAATGCATGAATCAAATTCAAACGTTCATATACAAGAGCAATATATATATAGGCATCTTGACTAAGCATGAGTATTGAAATAATTCGTGTAATGTCTGGTACCTGAATTAGAAACAAGGAACTCGTGTGTATCCCTTTCTCTCACTTCAGCCATAAAATTCAATTTGGCTTTTGTGTTTGAATGCATTTTCAGTGAGTATTAAACAGCTGCTGCTCATCATGTTAAACATGTTCGAGAGCATATAAAGAGACGGAGTGATTTGATTGATTAGCTCATAGTCACGGCCTAACTTGGCTGACTTATGCATCGTCTCAAAAATTTTAAAAAGACCCTTCCACGTCATGATAGCTCAGTCGGCATATGCATTAAGGCTGTATCAAATTAAAAGACGAGCGTATCATGCGAGTTACATGTTCATTGTTCAAACATTTGAGTCCGTCACTCAATTGTATAATCCTGACATATTAAGCTTTTAATTTGAACCATTCAACTACCCCTTCCCCCCCCCCCCACCGCATTTTCTCCTAATTAACTGTTCCATCAATATTACGTAAGTTTGCGCAATTTTCAAGCTATAAAAGATTCCCTGGCTTCAGAGACGATTAAGGTTGACATCCAGTTATAAAAACGAAACTCGGTGGCAGTTGTTTCACTGTGATCGCGTTCAACCGAAAGGTCGGTTAGATTGATTTGAAAGATTCAAAACCTTAGGCACGTTCGAAATTGGCGTAACTTCGGTTAATTATTATACTAACCCATGTAGTTACGAAATTGAAAACTTGCATCATACTCAAATTTTTTTGAACACCAGTCGACATCACGTACTGGAATAATAATGTAGCGTCGTAATGTAGGTGAGATTCAAACGAAAGCAAAAACTATAGTAATCGCATAAATGAAACTAATTTAAATTTGAAAACGAACGAACAAAATTAAAAGAATAAACGAAACTAATCTCAAATTTGGAAACCAAATGAATAGAAACGAATAGATGCATTAAATTCAGTTTGGCCCCATCTAAAAATTCACCTGGTGACATACCGGTAATGATAAATTAGCATTTGGCCTTTGTTTGTTGGATTGTTGACAGTTGCGTATATCGCTAAGGTAGTTCCAGCTGAATTTGTAAATACGCTAAAAGCTGAGTTATCTATAGTAACGAACTTTGTAGCAGCCTGTTTAGTTTAAAATTACAGTCATCGAGATTTGTTAAAAGACTGAAACGACAATCTTAACACAGTTAAACTTCAATTGTTCAAATTTGACAAATTGAAAATATAAGAAAAGCCCAGACGACTGCATGTCTAACGCTTCCACGAGAACTGTTCAACAATTCCTTTACAATCGGATAACAATCTACTGCAATCTTACCTATAATTTCGGTGGACGTAAAACGAAAAAAATACCAGTTTTTCAGCTAAACGTTTACAATAGAGCTCACACCAAATGAATATAGTTCATCGGAATGAATTGATCAATTAAAAATGCTTAAATTAAGTGCTAACATTACGTTGAGGGAGGGGGACAATGGATGGAAGGAGAAATGATCGGGGAACAAAACTTCGCAGATTTATTCAAAGGCCTTCAGAAGAAAAAAAGGATATAAATAATTAGGAGGAGAGGGACAAGGATGCAATTATTCAAGATCCGCAAAAAAAAGAGCAACATCATTTCAGAACGATAGAACTAAATTGAGCCGTCTTTAGTCGCAGGAGCGTCTTGTAGTAAATGAAGAACCACAATGAAGATATTGTTGCAAAACATTCATTAACTTTCGTTATAATTGAACAAATTACAATAAATAATTTACAAGGCTAATTCCTATAACGTGTTAGCCTACATTAGCTGTGTTTAAACATATTTTAAACACAGCTAGAAAACACGCGAAGGCGTTTTCCAAATAGCATAGGCCGAGAAGAACCTTTCAAAACATCAGCATTTATAGTGTTGTAGACGTGAAGTGCATTTAAAGTAAACACTTTAGTGTTCAATTTGCAACACTTTATAAACACATGCTTAAAACACGTAAGGCGTTTAAAATAAAACAATAATGTTTTTATAGTAAAACAGTAGCGTTTATTTTACAACATAAACAAAAGCGTTTTTGTTAAACACTTAAAAAACATATTGCGTTGTGATATAAACACTACTGTTTTATTTTAAACAATTTTGTCGCTTCAAGTGTTTAAGCATGTGTTTATAAACTGTTGCAAACTAAACGCTAGCGATTTATTTTAAACCCATTTCCCGTCTGCAACACTGAATAAACGCACATGTTTGGAGAGGTTTTTTTCTCAGACCATGCCTATTCGTTGAACGCTTTTGCGTGTTTTTCAGCTAAAAACTTCTAAAACGCTATTTCTAGGTGTTTCTAAATGTGTTTATTTAAAACTTGTTTTTTTAACTAAATAAACACAAATCGATGTAAATAATATAAAATCAACATAAACCATGAGCGAAACTCGAAAATAGGCAAACTGATTTCCCGCATTTTAGTGTATATTTCGCTCTTGCTTGATTTTCGACTTACTTTCAATTTATCCTGAAAACGTCGTCAATATTGAACACGTGACCGGAAAAGAAAAGCCGCAGGAAAAAGCCTTAGAGGCATTTATTTATACATTTGTGTTGAATAAATGTGTGAAGTTGGCACCTTTTCCAGCTGCCTTGCTGGTAACAATACGGCAACTTTATTAAGGAGAATTTTTGTATTAATGCAAACGAGTGTGCCTAATAATTAGGATTTATCCGCAAAACGAAAAATGCTATGATCCATCTGGAAATCCAGTAAATCTATGGTCATGATAGCCATGCTGTCATTGTAGCTGGTTGTTTAATGTTGTGCTCTGCCTCTCGTGAATCTCTGGCGCAATCAATCGCTATTGGGGTTCGAAGGAGAGGGAGGGGGGAGGGGGAGGTGAAAGGGGAGAAGAAAAGAGTTCCTCCCTCCCTTCCTCCCCCACACACGCCCGATTGGGTTGACAGATCATCTCCCTCGCCCTAGCCAAAGCGGCTGAATAATATAATCCACATAATAACAACAGTTCAGCGTGGATCAACTATTTGCTTTCTCCCCTATACTTAAATCTCGATGATCGACTCGGACATGACCACTTTCTAATTGGGAAAGTTGTCAGTTGTACTTTGCAATCAGGGAGAGAGAGAATGAGCCTACCTTTTCTTGCTGTTGGATCTGTTTCATTAAGATGCTTCGTTTCTTGTCCTTGCACCGCTTGTTTTGGAACCAGACGCGGATGACGCGCGGGCTCAGTCCCGTCATCTCGACCAGCTGCTCCTTCATGAGGGCGTCCGGACGCGGGTTGGCCGCGTAGCACGTGCGAAGCGTATGCAGCTGTTTCTCGTTCAGCACCGTCCGAACGCGCGTCGTCTTCTGCTCGGGGTTTTTGTGCACCTGCGGACGCACTGAATCCCGGGGACGACTGTTGCTCATGGGCTCGGCGTTGGCTGAAACAATAGGATGACAACAGTGACACACACACACTCGAGTCTCATTCACAACCCTTTCATCACCTAGCAATCTCACCTGCCAGTTGAAGGCCGCTCGAGTTGAGGGAGTCGCCCCCTTGTCCTCCGGGGCCCCCTCCGCCCCCTCCGCCCCCACCGCCGCCCCCGCCGCCGTCAGCCGTCTTGTCCAATACTTCGTGGTCCGCTTTGCAGAAGAGGCCGTCGTCCCGAAGGGCGAATTCGTCTCCCGGAATGAGTTGTCGACTGCAAGCAACGCACCGGAAGCAGTCGATGTGATAGATGTTAGTCCGGGCACGCATCACAAAGTCCGTTTTGGCAAAACCTGCGTTGCACTTGGCGCACTTTGTGCCAAATAACCTGGGAAAGAAAAAAATAGTGACATGTATGGCATAGAATAATTGTGGGGGACATCACAATCTGTTTGAAATTGACAATGTCTTTAATTTGTAACTGCATTGCGACTAATTTCTTTGCTAGTCATTCAACCTGACAAGAGGCGATGCTTGCTGTACAGTTCCGGCAGAAAGTAAATGTACAAACGTAATGTCGTTATAGCGAGAAAAAGCATTGTTGCATTATGGCATTGTTGAACCAGAACAAATATCGTGCATCAGCAGACACTAAGGCACGTCCATGCTTTTTTGACGGTTGTCTCACTATAACAATAATTCTGGGTTTTGTAAATTAACTTTCTGTCGGAACTGTACATTTTAGAAAGAATTCGGACTGTGTGTACAAGCTTGATACATTTTACCATAGTTTTTAAAGGAAGACATCTGTTTTACATTCACCAAAAGTATTTCTTAAACCATCTAACATTTGTTGAAACGCAAACACAATTGGAAGGCACACGACAACAACAACAATGACCCACCAACTTGAGGCCTCTTTTACACAAACTTAGATAGCAGTAAAATCTACAATGTAAACAAATCGTGCATGTATGAATATGACAGTGGCACGTAATATTATAAAGAAAGTGTGTTCGCAGACAAGATTGGTTTTGACTTGAGCTTATGAAGAACCACTAACGAGTGTTTTGTCAAGCCAGGAGAGGGGCTTTGTGCCCGAGTGTTTTGTCTCTAGCCTCTTACCATCGATTGGAAAGAAAACTTATTTTTTAAAAAACAAAAAACTTAAGGCTCTTGTCTAGTTGGATCGTTATAACATCCTTACATCGTGTCAAGTTGACAGTTGTCAGGATGTCATAAAAAAAGAGTAGACTTGCCTTACCTGACGTAGTCCCTTTTGCAGTAGGTCTTTCCTTCTCTGACGAAACAGGTGCAGGTCTCGTCCAGGAATTGGTGGCAGTCGGCGCATTTGAGGCAGGCAGCATGCCACTCGAGGTCCGGGGCCACCCGAAGGATGTACTGGTCGTGGATCTGTGAGCCACAGCCTACGCACAGCGCCAGCCGCCGCTTCTCTGCAACCAAGGGGGGTGGGACACCCCAATCAGTTATTAAAGTAATAATCGAGGATCGATGAGCAACGCGCGGTGGGTGGATGGGTGGGGGGGGGCCTGCCCCCTCCATCAGCTGGGGGAGTCAGCATGTTAGGCGCCCCTCCCCCCTCACACAACACACACTTTTTTTTTAAAAAAACCCTTTCTCCCACAAAGTCCTACTCACTCTGCGGCTGCGGCTCTGTCATCGCGTCGGCCTTGGAGGGCGAAATTTTGGCGGTCGAGTTGCTTGTCTTGTTCTGGGAGGGGCCGCGGCGGGGCGCTCGAGGGTCGAGGCTTGCACGAGGGCGCAGCGCGTGCTGTCGCGCCCGACGCACGGACATGTATACAGCGGCGGTGGCGATAGCGCGCCATTCTGATTGGTGGCGGCCTCGCGTGGCGTCACTGCCACCCCATAAATAATGTTGAGCCTCGTGGCGCATTCTGGCGGCCATTTGGGAAAACAAGGGGAGGGGAGGCGCATGCGCAGTGACCGATGGCTGACCCGAGGAATGCTGGGCCATCCTCGTGCGGGTGGGTCACCTGGGAAGGGGCGCTCCAGGGCCAACACTCGTCACGTGACAGTCCAGCCGAAGTAGGGGGCGGCGGAGGCCTTTGATGATGGCGCCGACACCCACGCCTGCGTCCCGTCATGCCAAGAATGTTTTGACATCGGCGGATGGTAAAGGAGGGGACGCCAGTCGCGCCCAACGCCGCCACTCCTCATCTCATCGGACAGTTGGGGTGTCAAAGGAAGAGACAAGACGTGCCAGGGATAATTCCCTCCCTGTATGACATCTGCATGGCTTCCTTATCATGCCATTGGTGCCACTTGTGACCGGGAAAAAAGTTAACTTCAACAATTAAGGTTGGTAGTGTGATTACGTACAGCCTCCCAAGTATGAGAAATTGAGTGAGTTTTAGCCCATCGGCCTGTAAAAGTTGTTGTGTTTGGGTGGTAGGACTGTGTGAACCTGGAAGTGAAACAATTGAGATGAACTAAGCTGCTGAGTAGTAGTGAAATTGCAATGAAATTGTTGTGAAAAACTACCTGCAAAATTTGGACGTTGGTCTTTTTTCTGTTCGTGTATTCTAAATGGTCCTGTGCAAATTTAAACGCCGACATTTTAAAATATCTTTATTGACATAAAGTTGACATAGAGAGAGCCTAGCCTACAAGAAGGACATAGACAAAGTGTTGGATGAAATTCGCGCAAGATTAACTTAAATGCTATGCATGAATGCTAGAAATAAAGAACATAATTTGTATTTATTATTACTGAACATTCGTCTATCCTGGCCGTCAATTGGTGTTCGTCTATTTTTTGTTGCTTTGAGTTGCTTTGTTGCATTTTACCTATGTTCCATCTCTTCTTCTGGGTCGTGATCCCACGTGGCAAAATGTGGAACGAATGGTCGAACTATTTTCTGGTATATAGCCCATTTTTAAAATACACTGTGTAGGTTTTAATCCAACACATAAGTACGAAAAAATACCGCTTTTGGTTTAATTCAGGCATCGGCAACTCTGCATGTGAAGAGTATTGAACGACTGTGACCCAGAGAAGGATATGTCTTCTTGGAACTAAGGCCGACCCGGGATGAAATCGCATATCTCACTTTTTCATTCAACGCCATTTCACGTGCTTGGGGAAAAACTGACGCCTTTTGCATTGCATTGGTAAAATCAGATTCAGGCAATGTTGAATGGACTTACCTGAAGCCAAGAAACCAAACCCACAGCTTCTCTTCACGACCTTGCGCAAGGGATGGAATATAGTTGCAACATGGACACTCCCACGACCTAGGAATGTATATGCATTTATTAACTCCTGTTATTATAAGTAAAACTTCTGATACTTGAAATCGCTATTCAATGTAGGCCTAACAAGTCATTTTTTTTTTCATTTTCCCTCCTTGTTGCCGTGTGTATTATGATTGTATTTATCGGTTAGCGGGTTACAAACACACACAATGAGTCTTTTTTGCATAATCTAAGTCTTGTATTCCGTTCTAATTTAAAGTTATTAATGATAAGCTAGAGTGAAGAAGTAGGCTAATATCTGAAGCCACATTACATTTTTTGAAGAATTACATTTTATACTTTTAATGGCATTATAGAAACGATTATGCGGTTACGCATCGGATCTAAACTTTCAGATAATTTGACATTCTTAAACTTAAAGAGCTAAGGGAGCATGCCATTTCAATGTGCAAAAAGTAGCTTTTCAATAAACATGCACTTTGTTAAGCTAAATTTTTGATAACAACCAAAGTTTAAATTCTCACCCAATCGTTTATAATTTTGTTTTAATTAATTAGAAAGTACTGTTTCTTGTTTATCAATTAACTCAGGATAAAAAAAACGGAATTAAAATTTCCAACTTTGCGAACCGTATCTCCAGGTAAGTTAACATTGGAGTTGCTTCGCTGTGTGTTAAAGTTACTTGACTTGTTTGTAACATTGTGAGTTCATCGCCAACAACACAGAAATTAAATCGTCGAACGAACAGGCCATTTAAATACGTTAGCTTCCGCTGTACCAATGGTTGGCTTTCCTGTGTGACACGCTCTTTTACCACACCACACTCACTTTAAAACTGTGTCGTTGGCCTAAATGTTGGATACGTTACTTTTCTGCTGGGTGATATTGACGGGCCTCGTGGCCTAAAGGCGGCGGGGCCCCGCCTTCATCCACCACCCACTTGAAAAAAGTATTAATAACCCCAGAGTTCTGCTTCTTGTTCAATATTTCTTATACAACGCTCGCTGCAGACCAAACTGTTAGCTCTGTAAATATGGTAGTTTTCCCATTTTATAGACACCGCTGAAGTGATTGTACGGTACCAAGTTTTTTTTTTTTAATGTTGTCAATTGGTCGAGTTCCTGAGTTACGAAGCTGTGTGCAAACCACCAGATTCATTGTTGTGTATTGTTTTAATCATAGGGCGTAACTTGAAAATAAATAAAATGCCAACAATGTAGCATGGCCAACAAAGTTGACCTCATACTCCCGCGTTAAAGTAAAAAATTTGATCAAGAGAAAGAAAACTGCAGTTAGGAAGATATAGACTGAGAGTGAGTCCGTGTTGTGAATTTTAGCGAATTTCGTAGTGTTTTTATAAAGGAAGATGGGGGTACAAATTTTTTATGGCAATTGGCTCCTACGTTTTGGAATTATAGATTTAAACCAAACTTGGAAAACATAACATGTTGGACTTGGTCAACACGCATACGATAATTTATTGAAATCCTTTGGAAAGGATTATCGTGGACATGTGAATCCTCAACACGAAGCAGCTCGACACAAGGAAAAAATACAGACCGCAAACGTAATTCCGTTGCCCATTTGGCTTTCAGTTCTGTAGTGGCATTGAAACAGAACACATATCAATGGAAGGATTTGCGCACTGAATGAGCGGGCTCAGTGAGCGAAATTCAGTGCTTAGTTATGTTGTTAACAAAGAGAAGACCAACCCAAAAAAGGACCCTGTGGTGTCTCGTGCTCATGTTGATTGTGGCATGTTAAAGATCCTGGATTTTCCCGTAGTATTTCTCCAGCTAAATTGTTTCTCTCGTTGTCTACAGTGGGTTCGGCTCCGTTAACACAACAAAACCAACCAGTATGTCAAAGTATCACCAAACTAGAAAACGAAAACGAACGCGTTTGAGGTAAGGTTTAACTGAGACAAAGTCAAAATAGGAACACGAATAAGCTTTCCTGTAATGTTTCAGTTGCCGCAATGTGATATAGTTTCTCATCCACGAGAAAACTTATTACTGGTTTATGTAAATATTTTTTTAACCGTTTTTACTGTTAAACACGATAGGTATGCAAATGATTGGTGTATGTGTGCAGCACATTACTGTTACCTAACTAAACAACATCTGTAAAAGTGGTAAAAATGTAAACGTCATGTAGCCTATCATCAATGAATGGAAAGGAAACAAATGACTTGATTGATAAATACTGAAAAATACTGAAGAAAATACTGAATAAATACTGAAAA